>CAUJAV010000070.1:17500-23559 GCA_963082835.1 Leptogaster cylindrica | reverse complement strand
AATGAGCATGCAACATGACTATTATTATAAAATGGTATTTCTTAATATTTCCATAATGCCACCTGACACTCCAATAGATAGGGACAGTAGGAATCTCGTTAATCATTTCATTCGTGTTACTAATTTGTTGAGGAGGCATTTAGGCTCATTAAGAGAGTCACAGCTACTCCCGCCGTTCACCCGGCGTTTTTTTTTTCTAAATTTAAGTTCATAATACACGTCAAGCAGTCTATTAATTATTAAGCAATCATTCCGGGTAAGTCGCGTTTTTGAATAACATGAGCGACCAAACGTGTTTCCCTAACAATCATCATGAACCATAAGTATTTTTAATAAATGGTCTTTCTTAGTATTTCCATAATAACACTTCATATTCATTTTCTATTAAACGTGTTTTCTTAATAATGAGCATGCAACATGAGTATTATTATAAAATGGTCTTTCTTAGTATTTCCATAATACGACTTCATATTCATTTTCTATTAAACGTGTTTTCTTAGTAATGAGCATGCAACATGACTATTATTATAAAATGGTCTTTCTTAGTATTTCCATAATAACACTTCGTATTTATTTTCTATTAAACGTGTTTTCTTAGTAATGAGCATGCAACATGACTATTATTATAAAATGGTATTTCTTAATATTTCCATAATGCCACTTGACACTCCAATAGATAGGGACAGTAGGAATCTCGTTAATCATTTCATTCGTGTTACTAATTTGTTGAGGAGGCATTTAGGCTCATTAAGAGAGTCACAGCTACTCCCGCCGTTCACCCGGCGTTTTTTTTTTCTAAATTTAAGTTCATAATACATGTCAAGCAGTCTATTAATTATTAAGCAATCATTCCGGGTAAGTCGCGTTTTTGAATAACATGAGCGACCAAACGTGTTTCCCTAACAATCATCATGAACCATAAGTATTTTTAATAAATGGTCTTTCTTAGTATTTCCATAATAACACTTCATATTCATTTTCTATTAAACGTGTTTTCTTAATAATGAGCATGCAACATGAGTATTATTATAAAATGGTCTTTCTTAGTATTTCCATAATACGACTTCATATTCATTTTCTATTAAACGTGTTTTCTTAGTAATGAGCATGCAACATGACTATTATTATAAAATGGTCTTTCTTAGTATTTCCATAATAACACTTCGTATTTATTTTCTATTAAACGTGTTTTCTTAGTAATGAGCATGCAACATGACTATTATTATAAAATGGTATTTCTTAATATTTCCATAATGCCACCTGACACTCCAATAGATAGGGACAGTAGGAATCTCGTTAATCATTTCATTCGTGTTACTAATTTGTTGAGGAGGCATTTAGGCTCATTAAGAGAGTCACAGCTACTCCCGCCGTTCACCCGGCGTTTTTTTTTCTAAATTTAAGTTCATAATACAGGTCAAGCAGTCTATTAATTATTAAGCAATCATTCCGGGTAAGTCGCGTTTTTGAATAACATGAGCGACCAAACGTGTTTCCCTAACAATCATCATGAACCATAAGTATTTTTAATAAATGGTCTTTCTTAGTATTTCCATAATAACACTTCATATTCATTTTCTATTAAACGTGTTTTCTTAATAATGAGCATGCAACATGAGTATTATTATAAAATGGTCTTTCTTAGTATTTCCATAATACGACTTCATATTCATTTTCTATTAAACGTGTTTTCTTAGTAATGAGCATGCAACATGACTATTATTATAAAATGGTCTTTCTTAGTATTTCCATAATAACACTTCGTATTTATTTTCTATTAAACGTGTTTTCTTAGTAATGAGCATGCAACATGACTATTATTATAAAATGGTATTTCTTAATATTTCCATAATGCCACTTGACACTCCAATAGATAGGGACAGTAGGAATCTCGTTAATCATTTCATTCGTGTTACTAATTTGTTGAGGAGGCATTTAGGCTCATTAAGAGAGTCACAGCTACTCCCGCCGTTCACCCGGCGTTTTTTTTTTCTAAATTTAAGTTCATAATACATGTCAAGCAGTCTATTAATTATTAAGCAATCATTCCGGGTAAGTCGCGTTTTTGAATAACATGAGCGACCAAACGTGTTTCCCTAACAATCATCATGAACCATAAGTATTTTTAATAAATGGTCTTTCTTAGTATTTCCATAATAACACTTCATATTCATTTTCTATTAAACGTGTTTTCTTAATAATGAGCATGCAACATGAGTATTATTATAAAATGGTCTTTCTTAGTATTTCCATAATACGACTTCATATTCATTTTCTATTAAACGTGTTTTCTTAGTAATGAGCATGCAACATGACTATTATTATAAAATGGTCTTTCTTAGTATTTCCATAATAACACTTCGTATTTATTTTCTATTAAACGTGTTTTCTTAGTAATGAGCATGCAACATGACTATTATTATAAAATGGTATTTCTTAATATTTCCATAATGCCACCTGACACTCCAATAGATAGGGACAGTAGGAATCTCGTTAATCATTTCATTCGTGTTACTAATTTGTTGAGGAGGCATTTAGGCTCATTAAGAGAGTCACAGCTACTCCCGCCGTTCACCCGGCGTTTTTTTTTCTAAATTTAAGTTCATAATACAGGTCAAGCAGTCTATTAATTATTAAGCAATCATTCCGGGTAAGTCGCGTTTTTGAATAACATGAGCGACCAAACGTGTTTCCCTAACAATCATCATGAACCATAAGTATTTTTAATAAATGGTCTTTCTTAGTATTTCCATAATAACACTTCATATTCATTTTCTATTAAACGTGTTTTCTTAATAATGAGCATGCAACATGAGTATTATTATAAAATGGTCTTTCTTAGTATTTCCATAATACGACTTCATATTCATTTTCTATTAAACGTGTTTTCTTAGTAATGAGCATGCAACATGACTATTATTATAAAATGGTCTTTCTTAGTATTTCCATAATAACACTTCGTATTTATTTTCTATTAAACGTGTTTTCTTAGTAATGAGCATGCAACATGACTATTATTATAAAATGGTATTTCTTAATATTTCCATAATGCCACTTGACACTCCAATAGATAGGGACAGTAGGAATCTCGTTAATCATTTCATTCGTGTTACTAATTTGTTGAGGAGGCATTTAGGCTCATTAAGAGAGTCACAGCTACTCCCGCCGTTCACCCGGCGTTTTTTTTTTCTAAATTTAAGTTCATAATACATGTCAAGCAGTCTATTAATTATTAAGCAATCATTCCGGGTAAGTCGCGTTTTTGAATAACATGAGCGACCAAACGTGTTTCCCTAACAATCATCATGAACCATAAGTATTTTTAATAAATGGTCTTTCTTAGTATTTCCATAATAACACTTCATATTCATTTTCTATTAAACGTGTTTTCTTAATAATGAGCATGCAACATGAGTATTATTATAAAATGGTCTTTCTTAGTATTTCCATAATACGACTTCATATTCATTTTCTATTAAACGTGTTTTCTTAGTAATGAGCATGCAACATGACTATTATTATAAAATGGTCTTTCTTAGTATTTCCATAATAACACTTCGTATTTATTTTCTATTAAACGTGTTTTCTTAGTAATGAGCATGCAACATGACTATTATTATAAAATGGTATTTCTTAATATTTCCATAATGCCACCTGACACTCCAATAGATAGGGACAGTAGGAATCTCGTTAATCATTTCATTCGTGTTACTAATTTGTTGAGGAGGCATTTAGGCTCATTAAGAGAGTCACAGCTACTCCCGCCGTTCACCCGGCGTTTTTTTTTTCTAAATTTAAGTTCATAATACATGTCAAGCAGTCTATTAATTATTAAGCAATCATTCCGGGTAAGTCGCGTTTTTGAATAACATGAGCGACCAAACGTGTTTCCCTAACAATCATCATGAACCATAAGTATTTTTAATAAATGGTCTTTCTTAGTATTTCCATAATAACACTTCATATTCATTTTCTATTAAACGTGTTTTCTTAATAATGAGCATGCAACATGAGTATTATTATAAAATGGTCTTTCTTAGTATTTCCATAATACGACTTCATATTCATTTTCTATTAAACGTGTTTTCTTAGTAATGAGCATGCAACATGACTATTATTATAAAATGGTCTTTCTTAGTATTTCCATAATAACACTTCGTATTTATTTTCTATTAAACGTGTTTTCTTAGTAATGAGCATGCAACATGACTATTATTATAAAATGGTATTTCTTAATATTTCCATAATGCCACCTGACACTCCAATAGATAGGGACAGTAGGAATCTCGTTAATCATTTCATTCGTGTTACTAATTTGTTGAGGAGGCATTTAGGCTCATTAAGAGAGTCACAGCTACTCCCGCCGTTCACCCGGCGTTTTTTTTTTCTAAATTTAAGTTCATAATACATGTCAAGCAGTCTATTAATTATTAAGCAATCATTCCGGGTAAGTCGCGTTTTTGAATAACATGAGCGACCAAACGTGTTTCCCTAACAATCATCATGAACCATAAGTATTTTTAATAAATGGTCTTTCTTAGTATTTCCATAATAACACTTCATATTCATTTTCTATTAAACGTGTTTTCTTAATAATGAGCATGCAACATGAGTATTATTATAAAATGGTCTTTCTTAGTATTTCCATAATACGACTTCATATTCATTTTCTATTAAACGTGTTTTCTTAGTAATGAGCATGCAACATGACTATTATTATAAAATGGTCTTTCTTAGTATTTCCATAATAACACTTCGTATTTATTTTCTATTAAACGTGTTTTCTTAGTAATGAGCATGCAACATGACTATTATTATAAAATGGTATTTCTTAATATTTCCATAATGCCACTTGACACTCCAATAGATAGGGACAGTAGGAATCTCGTTAATCATTTCATTCGTGTTACTAATTTGTTGAGGAGGCATTTAGGCTCATTAAGAGAGTCACAGCTACTCCCGCCGTTCACCCGGCGTTTTTTTTTTCTAAATTTAAGTTCATAATACATGTCAAGCAGTCTATTAATTATTAAGCAATCATTCCGGGTAAGTCGCGTTTTTGAATAACATGAGCGACCAAACGTGTTTCCCTAACAATCATCATGAACCATAAGTATTTTTAATAAATGGTCTTTCTTAGTATTTCCATAATAACACTTCATATTCATTTTCTATTAAACGTGTTTTCTTAATAATGAGCATGCAACATGAGTATTATTATAAAATGGTCTTTCTTAGTATTTCCATAATACGACTTCATATTCATTTTCTATTAAACGTGTTTTCTTAGTAATGAGCATGCAACATGACTATTATTATAAAATGGTCTTTCTTAGTATTTCCATAATAACACTTCGTATTTATTTTCTATTAAACGTGTTTTCTTAGTAATGAGCATGCAACATGACTATTATTATAAAATGGTATTTCTTAATATTTCCATAATGCCACCTGACACTCCAATAGATAGGGACAGTAGGAATCTCGTTAATCATTTCATTCGTGTTACTAATTTGTTGAGGAGGCATTTAGGCTCATTAAGAGAGTCACAGCTACTCCCGCCGTTCACCCGGCGTTTTTTTTTCTAAATTTAAGTTCATAATACAGGTCAAGCAGTCTATTAATTATTAAGCAATCATTCCGGGTAAGTCGCGTTTTTGAATAACATGAGCGACCAAACGTGTTTCCCTAACAATCATCATGAACCATAAGTATTTTTAATAAATGGTCTTTCTTAGTATTTCCATAATAACACTTCATATTCATTTTCTATTAAACGTGTTTTCTTAATAATGAGCATGCAACATGAGTATTATTATAAAATGGTCTTTCTTAGTATTTCCATAATACGACTTCATATTCATTTTCTATTAAACGTGTTTTCTTAGTAATGAGCATGCAACATGACTATTATTATAAAATGGTCTTTCTTAGTATTTCCATAATAACACTTCGTATTTATTTTCTATTAAACGTGTTTTCTTAGTAATGAGCATGCAACATGACTATTATTATAAAATGGTATTTCTTAATATTTCCATAATGCCACTTGACACTCC
>CAUJAV010000070.1:0-12500 GCA_963082835.1 Leptogaster cylindrica | reverse complement strand
GTTGTTAATTTGGGCGCCGTAACATCACGTTTGGTTCATCCCACAGCGCCAGTTCTGCTTACCAAAAGTGGCCCACTGGGCACAATATATCATAGCCTTCACCTTCATATCAAGAAAGGTAAGGTTCTTACCTATTTAAAGTTTGAGAATAGGTTAAGGTCGTTTCGGCCCTAATGCCTCTAATCATTCGCTTTACCAAATAAGATTATGTTATACAATATTTAATTGCACCAGCTATCCTGAGGGAAACTTCGGAGGGAACCAGCTACTAGATAGTTCGATTAGTCTTGCGCCCCTATACCCAATTCTGACAATCGATTTGCACGTCAGAACTGTTTCGGTCTTCCATCAGGGTTTCCCCTGACTTCAACCTGATCAGGTATAGTTCACCATCTTTCGGGTCACAACATATATGCTAAAGGTACGCTCTAGTTAGAGGCATATATAATATAAATAAAATTTATATCAAAATGCATAACTGTATAGAACGCCCCGGGATGGAATATATATTTCAATTATATATATATAATCCCATATTTTTTAAAAACAGTTAAGTTAATTACGCCCTTAGGTTTATTTTAAATACCTAATGACTTGCACACATGTTAGACTCCTTGGTCCGTGTTTCAAGACGGGTCCCGAAGGTATCCTAAATCTATAGCATTGTTAATCATATAAACGCATATAATTAACATAAATATATATAAATATCTATGTTATTACAACATGTAAAATGTTAGCGTTATATATTAAAAAATCTGTCAATAATTTATCCGTATTTGCATTTAAATTAGATTTTATACTTATTATGAATAAAATTCATAAAAATGTATAAACTGATCTAAGCAAACCTTTTGATAAATTTATATTCAAATATTAACAGATTACAATGTCCTTATATGAAAAAATTGCACATTATCAATATATTAATATAAGTTTAATACATCTTTAACGATGAATTTTTCATATTGGATATTCAGGTTCATCGGGCTTAACCTCTAAGCAGTTTCACGTACTATTTAACTCTCTATTCAGAGTTCTTTTCAACTTTCCCTCACGGTACTTGTTTGCTATCGGTCTCATGGTTATATTTAGTTTTAGATGGAGTTTACCACCATATTAGTGCTGCACTATCAAGCAACACGACTCTTAGGAAACATCTTCTAATAATCATTAACGCCTCTACGGGCCTGGCACCCTCTATGGGTAAATGGCCTCATTTAAGAAGGACTTGGACTGTTAATTATTCATATTAGATAATAGATATTCCATACACTGCATCTTATATTTGCCTATACAACAAAATAACTCAGTGCTGAACTATTTTCTTTTCGCTCGCCGCTACTAAGAAAATCCTTGTTAGTTTCTTTTCCTTCCCTCATTAATATGCTTAAATTCAGGGAGTAATCTCATATGAGTTGAGGTTGTTTTATTTATATTTTATCTATATTTTCCATATATAAATGTATAGCATTTACTTTTTCAGGCTATTCTAGAAGCAAAAATTTTACATTTTTATACTAGATATGCCTTCTTAATAATGCATATATATATATAATTTATATTAATATCATAGATGATAATCTATTGATATAACATATGCTAAAAATTATATAATTATATATAATTTAGCAACTCTTTCGGAAAATTCTTACAACCCTCAACCATATGTAGTCCATGCAGCACTTTTAAAGTACTTGATGATAGCATGGACTGCAATATGCGTTCAAAATGTCGATGTTCATGTGTCCTGCAGTTCACACGATGACGCACAGTTTGCTGCGTTCTTCATCGACCCATGAGCCAAGTGATCCTCCGCTTAGAGTATTCATTTTTTTTATCTTTTTATAATATTGTATCATTATATTTAATATGTATATTTTATATGATCTTTATTTGCGAATGTCTAATATTTCATAGTTTTAGAAAAAATGAAATATTATTTGTTCACTTAATTATTTTTTAAGTACAAATAAAGCATATCACATCCATCAATTCCATATATTGCTTTTTATTATTATTTTTGAAGGTTTCATTAATACAATAATGATCCTTCCGCAGGTTCACCTACGGAAACCTTGTTACGACTTTTACTTCCTCTAAATAATCAAGTTCGGTCAACTTTTGCGAAACAACCGTAACACACAAAGGCGTCACAGTGATCACGTCCGGAGACCTCACTAAATAATTCAATCGGTAGTAGCGACGGGCGGTGTGTACAAAGGGCAGGGACGTAATCAATGCGAGTTAATGACTCGCACTTACTGGGAATTCCAGGTTCATGTGAACAGTTTCAGTTCACAATCCCAAGCATGAAAGTGATTCAGCGGTTTACCCGGACCTCTCGGTCTAGGAAATACACGTTGATACTTTCATTGTAGCGCGCGTGCAGCCCAGGACATCTAAGGGCATCACAGACCTGTTATTGCTCAATCTCATTATTGCTAGACGCAATTTGTCCATTTAAGAAGCTAGTGTCCGTATTAATGGGACAAACAAACAGGTACGACTCCACCTTATATAAACACATTCAAACAATCAAACATTTTACTGTTGTCATATTAGAAGGCTATATAAGGTTTCAACATCATAATCCTGAATGCATCTATTTAATATATTTGAGTCTCGTTCGTTATCGGAATTAACCAGACAAATCACTCCACGAACTAAGAACGGCCATGCACCACCACCCATAGATTCGAGAAAGAGCTATCAATCTGTCTTACTCATTTATGTTCGGACCTGGTAAGTTTTCCCGTGTTGAGTCAAATTAAGCCGCAGGCTCCACTCCTGGTGGTGCCCTTCCGTCAATTCCTTTAAGTTTCAGCTTTGCAACCATACTTCCCCCGGAGCCCAAAAGCTTTGGTTTCCCGGGAAGCGACTGAGAGAGCCATAAAAGTAGCTACACCCAATTGCTAGCTGGCATCGTTTATGGTTAGAACTAGGGCGGTATCTGATCGCCTTCGAGCCTCTAACTTTCGTTCTTGATTAATGAAAACATCTTTGGCAAATGCTTTCGCTTAAGTTAGTCTTACGACGGTCCAAGAATTTCACCTCTCGCGTCGTAATACTAATGCCCCCAACTGCTTCTATTAATCATTACCTCTTGATCTAAAAACCAATGAAAGTAGAACAGAGGTCTTATTCCATTATTCCATGCACAAAATATTCAGGCATTTGAAGCCTGCTTTAAGCACTCTAATTTGTTCAAAGTAATTGTACCGGCCCACAACAACACTCGGTAAAGAGCATTGAAGCAGGTTTAAATAGGAGTTATATATATTTAAATCAATAAATTGATAAAATATATATTAGAACTCCACCGGTAATACGCTCGCAAAACATAAGGTAACGCACGAACCAATATTATAGTTGTGCTACCCGTATGGAGCACAGGTTCAACTACGAACGTTTTAACCGCAACAACTTTAATATACGCTATTGGAGCTGGAATTACCGCGGCTGCTGGCACCAGACTTGCCCTCCAATAGGTCCTTGTTAAAGGATTTAAAGTGTACTCATTCCAATTACAGGGCCTCGGATATGAGTCCTGTATTGTTATTTTTCGTCACTACCTCCCCGTGCTGGGAGTGGGTAATTTACGCGCCTGCTGCCTTCCTTAGATGTGGTAGCCGTTTCTCAGGCTCCCTCTCCGGAATCGAACCCTGATTCCCCGTTACCCGTTGCAACCATGGTAGTCCAAGATACTACCATCAATAGTTGATAGGGCAGACATTTGAAAGATCTGTCGTCGGTACAAGACCATACGATCTGCAAATTATCTAGAGTTCAACCATTGTAACGATGCCTCAGAAGAGATATCGCTTGGTTTTAGCCTAATAAAAGCACACGTTCCAAAAGGTCCATGTTTATATTGCATGTATTAGCTCTAGAATTACCACAGTTATCCAAGTAACTGTTAACGATCTAATGAACCATAACTGATATAATGAGCCTTTTGCGGTTTCACTGTTAATTCGTTTGTACTTAGACATGCATGGCTTAATCTTTGAGACAAGCATATAACTACTGGCAGGATCAACCAGAATAATATTTAAAATAATGTTTTAAACATATATATTTATAATATATATGTGTATTTTATACATTCTTTGATATATTTATATATATTTCATTCGATTCACAATTATTATAAATTGTTTTTGAAAGTGAATTTTTCAATTCCTTTTTCGTTCATTTCATATATTTTATCTTTATTTTTATGAATACCATCTATTTGCGTTAAAGAAGTATAATGTGTATACTCCTTTTACTTGACTTACGTTAATGAATATACACGCACAAAATACTTTGTACATGTATTTTCAATAAGTCAGTTACAAAAAATCTCTTATAACCAAAGGTTATTTAATAATGAATTTTATCATTAATATGAAACATCGTTTGTTAGTAACCATAAAGACGGTTTATCAAAAATGTTCCAAAACACATCATTATAAAATTAATCATAATGAATACTGACAATTTCACTATAGTAAAATTTTCATTCTCGTTCGTGACAAAATTTTGGCTTAAAAAAATAGGATCGACCCAAAGTGTTTTCTTAATAATGATCATGCAACATGAGTATTTATTATGAAAAGGTCTTTCTTAATATTTTCATAATGCCACTTGATACTTATTTTATATAAAACGTGGTTACTTATTAAAACCATCAAGATGGTTATAACACACTTTATAATTTTCATTCTCGTTCGTGACAAAATTTTCGCTAAAAAAAATGGGATCGACCCAAAGTGCTTTCTTAATAATGATCATGCAACATGAGTATTTATTATGAAAAGGTCTTTCTTAATATTTTCATAATGCCACTTGATACTTATTTTATATAAAACGTGGTTACTTATTAAAACCATTAAGATGGTTATAACACACTTTATAATTTTCATTCTCGTTCGTGACAAAATTTTCGCCTAAAAAAATGGGATCGACCCAAAGTGCTTTCTTAATAATGAGCATGCAACATGAGTATTTATTATGAAAAGGTCTTACTTAATATTTTCATAATGCCACTTGATACTTTTTTTTATATAAAACGTGGTTGCTTATTAAAACCATCAAGATGGTTATAAAACATTTTCTATTAAACGTGTTTTCTTAATAATGAGCATGCAACATGAGTATTTATTATGAAAAGGTCTTACTTAATATTTTCATAATGCCACTTGATACTTGTTTTATATAAAACGTGGTTGCTTATTAAAACCATCAAGATGGTTATAAAACATTTTCTATAAAACGTGTTTTCTTAATAATGAGCATGCAACATGAGTATTTATTATGAAAAGGTCTTACTTAATATTTTCATAATGCCACTTGATACTTTTTTTATATAAAACGTGGTTGCTTATTAAAACCATCAAGATGGTTATAAAACATTTTCTATTAAACGTGTTTTCTTAATAATGAGCATGCAACATGAGTATTTATTATGAAAAGGTCTTACTTAATATTTTCATAATGCCACTTGATACTTATTTTATATAAAACGTGGTTGCTTATTAAAACCATCAAGATGGTTACAACACATTTTCTATTAAACGTGTTTTCTTAATAATGAGCATGCAACATGAGTATTTATTATGAAAAGGTCTTACTTAATATTTTCATAATGCCACTTGATACTTATTTTATATAAAACGTGGTTGCTTATTAAAACCATCAAGATGGTTATAAAACATTTTCTATAAAACGTGTTTTCTTAATAATGAGCATGCAACATGAGTATTTATTATGAAAAGGTCTTACTTAATATTTTCATAATGCCACTTGATACTTTTTTTATATAAAACGTGGTTGCTTATTAAAACCATCAAGATGGTTATAAAACATTTTCTATTAAACGTGTTTTCTTAATAATGAGCATGCAACATGAGTATTTATTATGAAAAGGTCTTACTTAATATTTTCATAATGCCACTTGATACTTATTTTATATAAAACGTGGTTGCTTATTAAAACCATCAAGATGGTTACAACACATTTTCTATTAAACGTGTTTTCTTAATAATGAGCATGCAACATGAGTATTTATTATGAAAAGGTCTTACTTAATATTTTCATAATGCCACTTGATACTTATTTTATATAAAACGTGGTTGCTTATTAAAACCATCAAGATGGTTATAAAACATTTTCTATTAAACGTGTTTTCTTAATAATGAGCATGCAACATGAGTATTTATTATGAAAAGGTCTTACTTAATATTTTCATAATGCCACTTGATACTTGTTTTATATAAAACGTGGTTGCTTATTAAAACCATCAAGATGGTTATAAAACATTTTCTATAAAACGTGTTTTCTTAATAATGAGCATGCAACATGAGTATTTATTATGAAAAGGTCTTACTTAATATTTTCATAATGCCACTTGATACTTTTTTTATATAAAACGTGGTTGCTTATTAAAACCATCAAGATGGTTATAAAACATTTTCTATTAAACGTGTTTTCTTAATAATGAGCATGCAACATGAGTATTTATTATGAAAAGGTCTTACTTAATATTTTCATAATGCCACTTGATACTTGTTTTATATAAAACGTGGTTGCTTATTAAAACCATCAAGATGGTTATAAAACATTTTCTATTAAACGTGTTTTCTTAATAACGAGCATGCAACATGAGTATTTATTATGAAAAGGTCTTACTTAATATTTTCATAATGCCACTTGATACTTATTTTATATAAAACGTGGTTGCTTATTAAAACCATCAAGATGGTTATAAAACATTTTCTATTAAACGTGTTTTCTTAGTAATGAGCATGCAACATGACTATTATTATAAAATGGTATTTCTTAATATTTCCATAATGCCACTTGACACTCCAATAGATAGGGACAGTAGGAATCTCGTTAATCATTTCATTCGTGTTACTAATTTGTTGAGGAGGCATTTAGGCTCATTAAGAGAGTCACAGCTACTCCCGCCGTTCACCCGGCGTTTTTTTTTTCTAAATTTAAGTTCATAATACATGTCAAGCAGTCTATTAATTATTAAGCAATCATTCCGGGTAAGTCGCGTTTTTGAATAACATGAGCGACCAAACGTGTTTCCCTAACAATCATCATGAACCATAAGTATTTTTAATAAATGGTCTTTCTTAGTATTTCCATAATAACACTTCATATTCATTTTCTATTAAACGTGTTTTCTTAATAATGAGCATGCAACATGAGTATTATTATAAAATGGTCTTTCTTAGTATTTCCATAATACGACTTCATATTCATTTTCTATTAAACGTGTTTTCTTAGTAATGAGCATGCAACATGACTATTATTATAAAATGGTCTTTCTTAGTATTTCCATAATAACACTTCGTATTTATTTTCTATTAAACGTGTTTTCTTAGTAATGAGCATGCAACATGACTATTATTATAAAATGGTATTTCTTAATATTTCCATAATGCCACCTGACACTCCAATAGATAGGGACAGTAGGAATCTCGTTAATCATTTCATTCGTGTTACTAATTTGTTGAGGAGGCATTTAGGCTCATTAAGAGAGTCACAGCTACTCCCGCCGTTCACCCGGCGTTTTTTTTTTCTAAATTTAAGTTCATAATACATGTCAAGCAGTCTATTAATTATTAAGCAATCATTCCGGGTAAGTCGCGTTTTTGAATAACATGAGCGACCAAACGTGTTTCCCTAACAATCATCATGAACCATAAGTATTTTTAATAAATGGTCTTTCTTAGTATTTCCATAATAACACTTCATATTCATTTTCTATTAAACGTGTTTTCTTAATAATGAGCATGCAACATGAGTATTATTATAAAATGGTCTTTCTTAGTATTTCCATAATACGACTTCATATTCATTTTCTATTAAACGTGTTTTCTTAGTAATGAGCATGCAACATGACTATTATTATAAAATGGTCTTTCTTAGTATTTCCATAATAACACTTCGTATTTATTTTCTATTAAACGTGTTTTCTTAGTAATGAGCATGCAACATGACTATTATTATAAAATGGTATTTCTTAATATTTCCATAATGCCACCTGACACTCCAATAGATAGGGACAGTAGGAATCTCGTTAATCATTTCATTCGTGTTACTAATTTGTTGAGGAGGCATTTAGGCTCATTAAGAGAGTCACAGCTACTCCCGCCGTTCACCCGGCGTTTTTTTTTTTCTAAATTTAAGTTCATAATACATGTCAAGCAGTCTATTAATTATTAAGCAATCATTCCGGGTAAGTCGCGTTTTTGAATAACATGAGCGACCAAACGTGTTTCCCTAACAATCATCATGAACCATAAGTATTTTTAATAAATGGTCTTTCTTAGTATTTCCATAATAACACTTCATATTCATTTTCTATTAAACGTGTTTTCTTAATAATGAGCATGCAACATGAGTATTATTATAAAATGGTCTTTCTTAGTATTTCCATAATACGACTTCATATTCATTTTCTATTAAACGTGTTTTCTTAGTAATGAGCATGCAACATGACTATTATTATAAAATGGTCTTTCTTAGTATTTCCATAATAACACTTCGTATTTATTTTCTATTAAACGTGTTTTCTTAGTAATGAGCATGCAACATGACTATTATTATAAAATGGTATTTCTTAATATTTCCATAATGCCACTTGACACTCCAATAGATAGGGACAGTAGGAATCTCGTTAATCATTTCATTCGTGTTACTAATTTGTTGAGGAGGCATTTAGGCTCATTAAGAGAGTCACAGCTACTCCCGCCGTTCACCCGGCGTTTTTTTTTTCTAAATTTAAGTTCATAATACATGTCAAGCAGTCTATTAATTATTAAGCAATCATTCCGGGTAAGTCGCGTTTTTGAATAACATGAGCGACCAAACGTGTTTCCCTAACAATCATCATGAACCATAAGTATTTTTAATAAATGGTCTTTCTTAGTATTTCCATAATAACACTTCATATTCATTTTCTATTAAACGTGTTTTCTTAATAATGAGCATGCAACATGAGTATTATTATAAAATGGTCTTTCTTAGTATTTCCATAATACGACTTCATATTCATTTTCTATTAAACGTGTTTTCTTAGTAATGAGCATGCAACATGACTATTATTATAAAATGGTCTTTCTTAGTATTTCCATAATAACACTTCGTATTTATTTTCTATTAAACGTGTTTTCTTAGTAATGAGCATGCAACATGACTATTATTATAAAATGGTATTTCTTAATATTTCCATAATGCCACCTGACACTCCAATAGATAGGGACAGTAGGAATCTCGTTAATCATTTCATTCGTGTTACTAATTTGTTGAGGAGGCATTTAGGCTCATTAAGAGAGTCACAGCTACTCCCGCCGTTCACCCGGCGTTTTTTTTTCTAAATTTAAGTTCATAATACAGGTCAAGCAGTCTATTAATTATTAAGCAATCATTCCGGGTAAGTCGCGTTTTTGAATAACATGAGCGACCAAACGTGTTTCCCTAACAATCATCATGAACCATAAGTATTTTTAATAAATGGTCTTTCTTAGTATTTCCATAATAACACTTCATATTCATTTTCTATTAAACGTGTTTTCTTAATAATGAGCATGCAACATGAGTATTATTATAAAATGGTCTTTCTTAGTATTTCCATAATACGACTTCATATTCATTTTCTATTAAACGTGTTTTCTTAGTAATGAGCATGCAACATGACTATTATTATAAAATGGTCTTTCTTAGTATTTCCATAATAACACTTCGTATTTATTTTCTATTAAACGTGTTTTCTTAGTAATGAGCATGCAACATGACTATTATTATAAAATGGTATTTCTTAATATTTCCATAATGCCACTTGACACTCCAATAGATAGGGACAGTAGGAATCTCGTTAATCATTTCATTCGTGTTACTAATTTGTTGAGGAGGCATTTAGGCTCATTAAGAGAGTCACAGCTACTCCCGCCGTTCACCCGGCGTTTTTTTTTTCTAAATTTAAGTTTCATAATACATGTCAAGCAGTCTATTAATTATTAAGCAATCATTCGGGTAAGTCGGCGTTTTTGAATAACATGAGCGACCAAACGTGTTTCCCTAACAATCATCATGAACCATAAGTATTTTTAATAAATGGTCTTTCTTAGTATTTCCATAATAACACTTCATATTCATTTTCTATTAAACGTGTTTTCTTAATAATGAGCATGCAACATGAGTATTATTATAAAATGGTCTTTCTTAGTATTTCCATAATACGACTTCATATTCATTTTCTATTAAACGTGTTTCTTAGTAATGAGCATGCAACATGACTATTATTATAAAATGGTCTTTCTTAGTATTTCCATAATAACACTTCGTATTTATTTTCTATTAAACGTGTTTTCTTAGTAATGAGCATGCAACATGACTATTATTATAAAATGGTATTTCTTAATATTTCCATAATGCCACCTGACACTCCAATAGATAGGGACAGTAGGAATCTCGTTAATCATTTCATTCGTGTTACTAATTTGTTGAGGAGGCATTTAGGCTCATTAAGAGAGTCACAGCTACTCCCGCCGTTCACCCGGCGTTTTTTTTTCTAAATTTAAGTTCATAATACAGGTCAAGCAGTCTATTAATTATTAAGCAATCATTCCGGGTAAGTCGCGTTTTTGAATAACATGAGCGACCAAACGTGTTTCCTAACAATCATCATGAACCATAAGTATTTTTAATAAATGGTCTTTCTTAGTATTTCCATAATAACACTTCATATTCATTTTCTATTAAACGTGTTTTCTTAATAATGAGCATGCAACATGAGTATTATTATAAAATGGTCTTTCTTAGTATTTCCATAATACGACTTCATATTCATTTTCTATTAAACGTGTTTTCTTAGTAATGAGCATGCAACATGACTATTATTATAAAATGGTTCTTTCTTAGTATTTCCATAATAACACTTCGTATTTATTTTCTATTAAACGTGTTTTCTTAGTAATGAGCATGCAACATGACTATTATTATAAAATGGTATTTCTTAATATTTCCATAATGCCACCTGACACTCCAATAGATAGGACAGTAGGAATCTCGTTAATCATTTCATTCGTGTTACTAATTTGTTGAGGAGGCATTTAGGCTCATTAAGAGAGTCACAGCTACTCCCGCCGTTCACCCGGCGTTTTTTTTTTCTAAATTTAAGTTCATAATACATGTCAAGCAGTCTATTAATTATTAAGCAATCATTCCGGGTAAGTCGCGTTTTTGAATAACATGAGCGACCAAACGTGTTTCCCTAACAATCATCATGAACCATAAGTATTTTTAATAAATGGTCTTTCTTAGTATTTCCATAATAACACTTCATATTCATTTTCTATTAAACGTGTTTTCTTAATAATGAGCATGCAACATGAGTATTATTATAAAATGGTCTTTCTTAGTATTTCCATAATACGACTTCATATTCATTTTCTATTAAACGTGTTTTCTTAGTAATGAGCATGCAACATGACTATTATTATAAAATGGTCTTTCTTAGTATTTCCATAATAACACTTCGTATTTATTTTCTATTAACGTGTTTTCTTAGTAATGAGCATGCAACATGACTATTATTATAAAATGGTATTTCTTAATATTTCCATAATGCCACCTGACACTCCAATAGATAGGGACAGTAGGAATCTCGTTAATCATTTCATTCGTGTTACTAATTTGTTGAGGAGGCATTTAGGCTCATTAAGAGAGTCACAGCTACTCCCCGCCGTTCACCCGGCGTTTTTTTTTTCTAAATTTAAGTTCATAATACATGTCAAGCAGTCTATTAATTATTAAGCAATCATTCCGGGTAAGTCGCGTTTTTTTGAATAACATGAGCGACCAAACGTGTTTCCCTAACAATCATCAATGAACCATAAGTATTTTTAATAAATGGTCTTTCTTAGTATTTCCATAATAACACTTCATATTCATTTTCTATTAAACGTGTTTTCTTAATAATGAGCATGCAACATGAGTATTATTATAAAATGGTCTTCTTAGTATTTCCATAATACGACTTCATATTCATTTTCTATTAAACGTGTTTTCTTAGTAATGAGCATGCAACATGACTATTATATAAAATGGTCTTTCTTAGTATTTCCATAATAACACTTCGTATTTATTTTCTATTAAACGTGTTTTCTTAGTAATGAGCATGCAACATGACTATTATTATAAAATGGTATTTCTTAATATTTCCATAATGCCACTTGACACTCCAATAGATAGGGACAGTAGGAATCTCGTTAATCATTTCATTCGTGTTACTAATTTGTTGAGGAGGCATTAGGCTCATTAAGAGAGTCACAGCTACTCCCGCCGTTCACCCGGCGTTTTTTTTTCTAAATTTAAGTTCATAATACATGTCAAGCAGTCTATTAATTATTAAGCAATCATTCCGGGTAAGTCGCGTTTTTGAATAACATGAGCGACCAAACGTGTTTCCCTAACAATCATCATGAACCATAAGTATT
>CAUJAV010000069.1:0-20866 GCA_963082835.1 Leptogaster cylindrica | reverse complement strand
TAGACGAATTTGTGCGACTTCATTCTTAACGAAAAACAGCTATTTAGACGAATTTGTGCGACTTAATTTTAACGAAAAAACAATCATTTAGACGAATTTGTGCGACTTCATTTTTTACGAAAAACAACCATTTAGACGAATTTGTGCGACTTCATTCTTAACGAAAAACAACAATTTAGACGAATTTGTGCGACTTCATTTTTAACGAAAAACAACCATTTAGACGTATTTGTGCGAATTCATTTTGAACGAAAAACAACCATCTAGACGAATTTGTGCGACTTCATTTTTAACGAAAAACAACCATTTAGACGTATTTGTGCGACTTCATTCTTAACGAAAAACAACCATTTAGACGAATTTGTGCGACTTCAATTTTAACTAAAAACCACCATTTAGACGAATTTGTGCGACATAATTTTTAACGAAAAACAACCATTTAGACGAATTTGTGCGACTTCATGTTTAACGAAAAACAACCATTTAGACGAATTTGTGCGACTTCATTTTTAACGAAAAACAACCATTTAGACGAATTTGTGCGAATTGATTTTGAACGAAAAACAACCATCTAGACGAATTTGTGCGACTTCATTTTTAACGAAAAACAACCATTTAGACGTATTTGTGCGACTTCATTCTTAACGAAAAACAACCATTTAGACGAATTTGTGCGACTTCATTCTTAACGAACAACAACCATTTAGACGAATTTGTGCGACTTCATTCTTAACGAAAAACAACCATTTAGACGAATTTGTGCGACTTATTTTTAACGAAAAACAACCATTTAGACGAATTTGTGTGACTTCATTCTTAACGAAAAACAGCCATTTAGACGAATTTGTGCGACTTCATTCTTAACGAACAACAACCATTTAGACGAATATGTGCGACTTCATTCTTAATGAAAAACAACCATTTAGACGAATTTGTGCGACTTCATTCTTAACGAACAACAACCATTTAGACGAATTTGTGCGACTTCATTCTTTACGAACAACAACCATTTAGACGTATTTGTGCGACTTCATTCTTAACGAAAAACAACCATTTAGACGAATTTGTGCGACTTCATTCTTAACGAACAACAACCATTTAGACGAATATGTGCGACTTCATTTTTAACGAAAAACAACCATTTAGACGAATTTGTGCGACTTATTTTTAACGAAAAACAACCATTTCGAGAAAATTGTGGGACTTCATTTTTAACGAAAAACAATCATTTAGACGAATTTGTGCGACTTCATTTTTTACGAAAAACAACCATTTAGACGAATTTGTGCGACTTCATTCTTAACGAAAAACAACAATTTAGACGAATTTGTGCGACTTCATTCTTTACGAACAACAACCATTTAGACGAATTTGTGTGACTTCATTTTTTACGAAAAACAACCATTTAGACGAATTTGTGCGACTTCATTCTTAACGAAAAACAACAATTTAGACGAATTTGTGCGACTTCATTCTTTACGAACAACAACCATTTAGACGAATTTGTGCGACTTCATTTTGTAACGAAAAACATCTATTTAGACGAATTTGTGCCACTTCATTTTTAACGAAAAACAACCATTTTGACGAATTTGTGCGACTTATTTTTAACGAAGAACAACCATTTAGACGAATATGTGCGACTTCATTCTTAACGAAAAACAGCTATTTAGACGAATTTGTGCGACTTATTTTTAACGAAAAACAATCATTTAGACGAATTTGTGCGACTTCATTTTTTACGAAAAACAACCATTTAGACGAATTTGTGCGACTTCATTCTTAACGAAAAACAACCATTTAGACGAATTTGTGCGACTTCATTCTTAACGAACAACAACCATTTAGACGAATTTGTGCGACTTATTTTTAACGAAAAACAACCATTTACACGAATTTGTGCGACTTCATTTTTAACGAAAAACAACCATTCAGACGAATTTGTGCGACTTCAATTTTAACTAAAAACCACCATTTAGACGAATTTGTGCGACATAATTTTTAACGAAAAACAACCATTTAGACGAATTTGTGCGACTTCATGTTTACCGAAAAACAACCATTTAGACGAATTTGTGCGACTTCATTTTTAACGAAACACAACCATTTAGACGAATTTGTGCGACTTCATTTTAAACGAAAAACAACCATCTAGACGAATTTGTGCGACTTCATTTTTAACGAAAAACAACCATTTAGACGAATTTGTGCGACTTCATTCTTAACGAAAAACAGCTATTTAGACGAATTTGTGCGACTTATTTTTAACGAAAAACAATCATTTAGACGAATTTGTGCGACTTCATTTTTTACGAAAAACAACCATTTAGACGAATTTGTGCGACTTCATTCTTAACGAAAAACAACCATTTAGACGAATTTGTGCGACTTCATTCTTAACGAACAACAACCATTTAGACGAATTTGTGCGACTTATTTTTAACGAAAAACAACCATTTACACGAATTTGTGCGACTTCATTTTTAACGAAAAACAACCATTCAGACGAATTTGTGCGACTTCAATTTTAACTAAAAACTACCATTTAGACGAATTTGTGCGACATAATTTTTAACGAAAAACAACCATTTAGACGAATTTGTGCGACTTCATGTTTACCGAAAAACAACTGTTAGTTTTTATAGCTTAATTTCAACTCAAAAGGAAAACTCAAATGTTAATTAAAACAACTTAATTTATTTCACAAATTACTTCGCCCTAGTCGGGATCTCAAGTGAGAGTTACTAGAAATATTAACACTAAGAAAAAACTGCCCAGTGGCGATGTCTCCTAGTCGGAGGTTCAAGCGAGAAGAAGCTGGCAAACTTTGCTAATACAGTACAAAAGTAAACGGTAGTAACTACTGTTAGAGATACATTCAAAAATGAGTGCCAAATGCACTTTACAAGGTTTGAGATCAGAGTAATCTAGTGAGTAATTTAAACGAAGAGTGTCCCTCTGTTTTGGGCTGGAGTTGCCTGCTGCGTTGAGCGTAGTAGAATCGCTAACATTCCGCCCGCCTCGTGTGTTAGCACGACTGTAACTTCGTCCTTGTTGTGGTTGAGGGTGGATATCCGCCCGCCGTGACTTCTGTAAGGTCTGTACAACTGCGTGGCTCTATCTGCTTATTTTCGGTTGCAAATATAAAGCTAATTTTGAAAAAATAAGAACTACTATAGTTTATGTTGAGATATTAATTTGAAATTGGTTGCATCGATTGCATAATGCTATGATTTTATAATTTTTTGAATTTAGATAATTTAGTATTAGAATTGTCGTGGCAGTATACAGATTTTCGAAATGGCACGCTTACAAATACCATTTTTATGCTTTAGGGTAACTACGCGAATTTGAGCATCCGCACCCGGGTGAATTCCGATTACTTTGGCAAGCAGCCAGGTAGCGGGGGGTGTTCTCTCGTCTTTGATGATAACAAGGTCATTTATGCGCACCGGATCTTCCTTCCTCTGCCACTTGTTCCTCAATTGAAGATGATGTACATATTCCGATTTCCAACGATGCCATAATTGCTCAACCATCGACTGGACTAGTTGCCAGCGCTTCAGCCTATTGATAGGCGTATCAAAGGTACTGGGTGTGGGCACTGTGAGCAAACTTTCTCCTACAAGAAAATGCCCTGGTGTTAATGCGGACATCTCGTTAGGATCATCATTTAGCGGCTGCAGTGGCCTCGAGTTGAGGCAGGCCTCAATCTGCGAGATCAACGTTAAAATTTCTTCTAGGTCCAGCGTGTGGCATCCAACTATACGTCGAAAATGGTGTTTGAAAGATTTAATTCCGGCCTCCCACATTCCACCGAAGTGCGGAGATCCGGGAGGAATAAAGTGCCATTCAGTGCCTTTCTTTATAAGCAATCGTGCTATCGTCGACTGTGCTAGCAACTCCTGGAGAAGCTGATTGAGCTCTTTGTCAGCAGATGTGAAATAAGTTGCATTATCGGTGTATAACTTAGCGCATCGCCCACGGCGGCTAATGAAGCGCCGAAACGCAGACACGAAGGCTTCTGTAGTTAAGTTAAAGACTAATTCTAAATGTACCGCGCGAGTGACGAGGCAAATGAACAGGGCTACATACATCTTGATGAGTGTACGGTTACGTCCTTTCAATGGCTTTATAAGAAATGGCCCAGCATAATCTGCGCCACAGTGCAGGAAGGGTTTCGCTGGCCTTATCCGTTCAGCCGGTAGATCTGCCATGATTTGAGTTTTCGTAGTAGGTCTATGTCGAAAACATGTGATGCAATTCCTGACAAAATGGCGAACCGTGCTGCGCCCTCTTATGATCCAATAGGAAGTCCGGATATGCTGCAGCGTATTTTGAGTACCGCCATGGAGGGTAGCACTGTGGGAGTAGTCAATGATTAGTTTAGTTAACTGACTTGTTTTGGGCAATATTGCCGGGAATTTTTCCTCATATGGAAGCAAGGAGTTCTTTAATCTGCCCCCAACTCGTAGTACGTGATTGTCGTCGATGACTGGGTTTAAATTTCTCAGTTGACTCCGCGGAGGCAGTGGTTGATTTGCTAAGAGACATCTTATTTCCGTGTTGAATGCTGACTGCTGAATGAGTTTGATCCAAGTTTGACGCGCAGACGCAATTTCTTCTAAGCTGAGGGATCCGCATCGCTTAATACTCGATCTGCAGTTAGAAATAAACCGTTGGCAGTAAGCTGTGACGTGAAGGAGCTTCTGGAGACTTGAGTAACGATGTAGTAGCTCGTTTTCAGGATCAGTGGGTTTGATTGCAGTTGCATATGTTGAGCGCACTTCTTCCTGCAAATCAGTGTCCTTAACAGTTGAGGATGTTTGCGGCCAGAATTCCGAATACTGCTTTAGCCAAGGTGGGCCAGACCACCATAAGTTATGGTGATCGAGGTGGGCCATGGGAATTCCCTTGGTGATGCAATCGGCAGGATTGTCCTGGGAAGGAATATGATGCCATGCAGCGTTGGGCATTTTCTCATGTATTAGGGCAACCCTGTTGGCAACAAATACAGTCCATTTCGCAGGGTGGTCTCTCAGCCACGCAAGAACTACTGCTGAATCAGTCCATAGATGTGTTGGCACTTTGTCTAGTTTAATATGTTGTTGGATAAAGTACATAAGTTCTGACAAAAGGGCCGCACCACATAGTTCCAGGCGTGGTAACGAGACAGTTTTTAATGGGCTTACTCGCGTCTTAGCCGCAATTAGTGAGACTTGAATGTCATTGGGGCTGTGAATAATACGCAGATATATGACAGCACCGTAAGCTCGCAGCGAGGCATCACAGAAACCGTGCAGCTCAAGACCAAGCTCGGGGTCTTTTGTTCCGATCCATCGTTGTATTTGGAAGTTTTTTAGTGATTGCAGGTCCTCCTTGAGTGCTAACCATTTTTCTTGAAGGTCTGGCGCCAGCGATTCATCCCAGTCTAATTTGCGCAGCCATAGTTGCTGAAGAAAAAGCTTTGCTCTAATGGTAACTGGGGAAAACCATCCAAGAGGGTCATAGATCCGACTGGTGTCCGCGAGTACGGATCTTTTTGTCATCGCTTCTGAAGACGATAATTCAGTGTGAAGTGACAGGGTGTCTGTATTAATGTTCCACATAACACCTAGTGCCTTAATTTGAGCATCACTAACGAGTTTTGAACCAACTATTTGCTCTCTGTCCGTAGCAGGAATGCCTTCTAACAACTCGTCTAAATTAGCCATCCACTTTCGCAGGTGGAAGCCTCCCTTTTTCAGTAATCTGCATAATTCATCACGCAAGTCGCGTGCAGCTTTAAGGGTATAAGCTCCAAAGAGGGCATCATCGACATAGAATTGCTCTTTCAATGTAATAGATGCTGTAGGATGGTCATTACTATGGTCCTCTGCTAATTGGCGCAGTACCTTACAGGCTAAGTATGGGGCAGAGGCTGTACCGTACGTTACAGTCTTCAGACGATATGTTTTGACGCTTTCAGTTGGATGTGACCGCCACAATATACGCTGAAGGTCAGCATCAGAATCATCCACTACTATCTGGCGAAACATTTTTTCTGCATCTGCGGTTAGAACATAAGGAAAACAGCGCCAATTCATCAGGATAATGAAAACATCAATTTGCAGTTTTGGGCCCACATGCATAATGTCATTTAAAGACTTTCCTGTCGACGTTTTCGTTCATGCATTAAATACAACCCTGAGTTTGGTTGTAGTACTACTTGGTTTAAGCACAGCATGGTGAGGTAAGTAGTATGATCTCTCCATATTTTCCTGTTCCGGGGGGACACGTTCCATGTGCTCAAGGTTTATGTACTCAGTCATGAAATCAGAATAAGCCTGTCGGAGAGCTGGGTTCCGCTCAAAACGCTGCTCCAGCCTCAACAATGAGGACATTGCAGTTTTTCTAGACGAGCCCAGTTCCGTGTCAGAACATCGTAGAGGTAGGCGAACTATAAATCGACCAGTGTCGTCTCGACGATGGGTTCTACGAAAAAATTCCTCACATTCTGCTTCCTCAGGTGTCAGTCTTGAAGAACTGGGGGGTTCCTCTATCTCCCAAAACCGCTTAAGAAGAGAATTTATCTCGATTGAGGAGCTGTGATGGCTACATACTGGAGAGGATTCATTGCATGCATTTCCAATATGTCCAGAGAGGATCCATCCTAGCAATGTGGCTTGAGCGATTGGTGAGCCTTGAGGTCCGCGTTGCACTTGATTGAGTAAAATGTTAGCGTAGACATCAGCCCCTAAAATGAGATCGATCCGTGATGGTTTCTCGAAATCAGGATCAGCCAGTGTTAATCCAGCAAGATGTGGCCAATCCCGTCGTTGAATTGGTTTCGAGGGTAGAAGCTGAGTTAAGCTCGGAAGTACTAGTGACTGTATTGAAAACCGACATTTTGAATCGAATGTAGATATAATCTCGTGTGTGACGACGGTACGAACTGTGCCTGCTTCACACTGTCCGATTCCTAGTACTGAAATATTGATTGTTCTTTTCGGCAAATTCAGCAAAGAGGCTAATGATTTTGAAATAAAATTAGACTCCGATCCCTGATCTAGAAGAGCGCGTGCCTTAACAACTCTACCGTCAGGAGATCGAACTAAAACAACAGCTGTTGCTAATAGTGTAGCGCTTGTCGGAGTATTCGAGAAATGAGCTGAAGTAGTGCTTGCTAAGGTATTTGATGCTAACTGAGTCGTGCTGTTGCTTTGCAAATGCGGAATACCTGAAACGGATTCTGTTGGAGATTTATGAATCATAGTATGGTGCATTTGTTGACATCGTTGACAGCGATTATTTGATGGACAGGCTGAAGTAGTATGTCGGGCTTTCATACAGTTCATGCAAAGATGGTTTTTTCGTAAAACATCAACGCGCTGGTCGACGCTCATAGCCCGGAACTGTGGGCAAAAAAGTAGTATATGATTCCTTTTACAAAAAAAACAACTTTTATCTGATGCGACATAGTACGACTGTGCAGTCCTGTATGATTGAGGTTTATTTGCTATCCTCGGTTGACGTATTGTGTGATTAGGGTGTCCACTTTTCATGAAACGCAATGCGTGTAATCGAGCTTCCAAGAAGGATTTCAATGAGTCAAATGTAGGCATTTCTGTCGATGAGGTCAACGAAGTTTCCCAATCTCTTCGGGAATTATTATCAAGTTTATTGCACAAGAAATGCACCAGCCAGTCACCCCAACTTTCGACGGGTCGGGATAGATTTTCTAGTATACGAACCGATTGGCAAAAATTGTCCAGGACTCTGCTCAGCTCTGAACACGATTCAGTAGACATTGGAGCTAACGAAATAATGGCCTGCAGGTTTGAGTTCACTAGCAATCTCGTATTTTGAAAACGTTCTAATATGGTCTTCCATGCGGATTCATAATTGGCACTCGTTACTGAAAAGTGACGTATTAGTTTTGCCGCTTCACCGGATATTGTAGACTTCAGGTAGTGCATTTTCTGCACTGACGTTAATGTACTATTTTCATGAATCAAGGCGATAAAGGTGTCATGAAAGGAAGTCCATTCGGAATAAGTTCCGCTAAAGGTAGGCAGATTAATTCTTGGCAACTGTACGATTGACCCTGCGGCGTTATCAGTGGAAGGTTCAGTGGACCCAAGCATACTTGTTGCATTAGAATTTGATGTCGGATGAAAAGCGTTTAATTGTTCTTTAAGCCAACCCAGGCTCGCGATATAATCACATTCAACTTCCGAATAAATATCTTTTGTAAAGTATTCAAGAGATTTTATTTCATCCTCTGACGCGCGATTAATTAATTCATCGTGATTTGCGGAAAATCCATGCCAATAAGTTTCTAATAACTGTAACCTGGCCTTCACAAACTCTTCATTGGGTTTGTCTTTACCCGTTTTGTTGGCATTGGTAACAAATTTCTGAATTCGGTCTCGCAAACCACTGGCTTTTTTCACTAATGCATCCATATTTTGAGGCATTCTTTGTATAATTGTATTACAAAAGCAAAACCGTAAGCGAGCGATTTATTTGCACGTACTGTTAATCACAGTCTAATGTTCATGCGCACTAACCGAAATCCAATGATGACAATTGCACTTTCGATACAGACTTCTTTTTCCCTTTTTGTTTTTGGAGAATTTCAGAGCATGTAATATATATGTATGTAATAATAAATTATGGAACGAACTCACCGGGATATTATGTAGGTAGTCCCAAGCTCAGACTCGGCAAGATGATAGCTACTCTGCTTTCAGGTGAATGCGAGGTACTGCGACGGTGGTAAGGGAGATTAGAACTGAGCCAGCAGCGCTTCTACTGTACACAAAGTATATGTTTAATTCTGTTCTCAAAATTTCACTGCACTAGCAATATAATTTCCGTAATGTTATTATCGGCACTGACATAAACGGCTTAATTCACTTAAGCGAGTTTGAATGCAATTTTTTAGATATAATAATAATAATAATTTCATTTATTTAGATTTCTCCTTTGGCGTAGCATATACAATTGTTTGTTTACAGATTATTGAAATTGTTGCTTAACATAATTTTTCAGCTTACGTTCAAAATTCACTTCCACAGTTTCGTCCCTTACTTCATTTGGGAGAGAATTATACATATGAAAACCCTTATAACAAAGTGAATTCTGGCTAGAAGTCGTAGTTGCCCTAAAGAGTTCAATTTCATCTGCATTTCTTAAAATTCTATCATGAATGTCATGATTAAATTTTATTTTTTCAGATAAATATTTTGGCACATCACCATTAATCATTTTTCTTATTAAAATGAGTGTTCTAAAAACAATTATTTGCTTGACACTTAAACAATTCAATTTCCTTCTCATTTCAGTAGAACTTGTAAACCTATTTACATTTAAAATATTCCTTAAGCATTTATTCTGCAGTTTTTGCAACCTTTTCATATCCGTATTGTTAATCAAAAAAATAATAGAAGCACAATATGTAAAATGAGGCTCGACAATTGATTTATATAAAAATGCCTTCTGTCTCTCATTCAGTTCTCTTCTTAATCTGCACAAAATATTTATCTTTTGCCCCAAATTTTTGCACAAATTATTAGTATTTTTATCAAATTTTAATTTATTATGCACAATAATTCCAAGATATTTTATTTCATTTTCCATTTCCAATCGTGATCCGTTTATAAAAATATTTACGTCTCTTTCATTAAAAACCTTATTTGTTAATATCATTACTTTTGTCTTATCCACATTTAATTTCAATTTATTTTGACATAGTTTTATATATAAATTTGAGAGATCCTCGTTTAATTTCTGTGTCGCCAATTCTAAATTATCACAAACAACATAAACAAGTGTGTCGTCAGCAAACATTTTTACATTACAATGCCTTACACAATTCACAATATCATTAATATACAATATGAACAACAATGGGCCCAAAATGGAGCCCTGTGGTACTCCTAAACTATTATGTAATTCTTTTGAAATTATATTTCCTATTTTTACTACTTGTTTTCTGTCACTTAAATAGCTCTTCATCCATTTCATCTCTATTCCACAAAAACCCAAATTCTCCAACTTCTTAAACATAATTTCCGGTTCTAACGTTTCAAATGCCCGTTGGAAATCAAGAAAGACAGCAATTACATATTTTGATTTACTCATCGCAGCTTTCCACTCATATAAAACGTCATTGATTGCTGTTTCACATGAGTGTTTTTCACGAAATCCAGATTGATACTCATACATCAACTCATGTTTACTGATGTAACTGGAAATTTGTTTGTGTGCCAATTTTTCAATGAGTTTTTCGATGCACGGCAACATGTTAATCGGTCGATGTTCAGTTATCATCACTGTACCACTCTTTTTTTGTATTGGAATAATCGTCGATTTTTTAAGTGATGATGGAAAGACTCCTGATGTAAAAGAGTCATTGATAACATCAGCGACTTGCCGTCCGATAACGAAAATAGCATCTCCAAGCACTTGCATATTTATGAGAAACTCGTCTGTACTATTTTTCAGCTCTCTTACATTTGACTTAATTTCAGCAATCGAAACACCACGAAACCTGAACTTTGGATTTATTGATGTTACCGTGTTATGCTCATACGGAATCACCGGAATATTTTTGTTTAACTCAATAATACTATTTACGAAATATTCATTAAATTTATCAGCAATTTCTTTATCATCTTCATATACACAATCATTTTCTTTTATATACACTATTTCACCATGTTCTTTGCATAATATGTCGTTAATCACTTTCCACGTCTGTTTTGTGTCACCCTTTGCTTGGTCCAACTTTATTTGGTTATGATCATATTTTTTTGTTATTATTAAATCTTTGAACTTTTTCCTGTGCTCAACATATTTTTGCCATTTTATGGGTCCGTCAGGTGTGCCCTTTGCAAATGAAGCACTTTTATACAGACAATTTTTCTCCTTTCGCATATCTTCCAACTCTTGATCAAAGAAATTTGGTTTATTTTTCAGCACCTTTGTTTTTTTAAACTCCTCAATACTATCACATATTATCTTCAAAATCCAATTCATTTTACCATCAACTGATTCATTTTTGACCAAGTCCCAGGTGTCACTTCGATTTTCTAGTGTTTGACAAAATATTTCCGGATTATAACCACTCAAATAAGTTATTTTGCGTTTTTTCGTATTCATTGTTTCTGTTTTGCCACGTACAATTACTTCAATCAATGCATGATCAGAGATTTGATCATCATCAAGCACTTCACATTCTATAAAACTTAAATCAATATTTGAAAGGCACAAGTCAATTAGTGTGGATGAATTTTCTGTTATTCTTGTTGGTGTACTAACTAATTGCATTAAATTATTGTCATCACATATATTAGTTAGACGTCTACTAAATGTTGTATCACAGCTCATGTCAATATTAAAGTCACCACAAATAATCACCGGCTTATTTTCAGCTAAACTATCAACCCATTCCTCAAATGAGTTTAAAACCATAGACTTATGTTCATTAGATGACGACAAATATACACATGCAAATACATAAGACGTTTTGTTTACACTTAATTCTATTGATAAGTACCAAGCATATTGTTGTTCAACAACAGACACATTTCTATATTTAATATCCTTATGTATAAATGCACAGACACCGCCAGTATGTTTCGAATATGATTTACAGTTCACAAAATTATAATTATTTATTTTTAAATCACTAATATCACAGTTATCCATCACATGAGTTTCATTGAGCATACAAATCTGTGGTTTTCTGTTGTGTATCACACATTTGAGTTCTGTGAAATTATTTCGAAGTCCGCAAATATTTGAGCATAGCACAACAATTTTGTTCGATGATTGCTATTCAGATGCATTGTATTCAATTTTTTCCCGTAACTTTTGCATACGCCTGGATAACACCTTGCAGTCCTTGCTCCATGCATGATGCTCCGTATGCAGGTTCAAACCGAATTTTTCATTCGCCACTTTACAATTTACACAGCACATTTTTCTGCTCCGACAGCTGTCATACTTATGATTACCGGCACATTTACTGCAGTATTGATTGTTTTGTTTACATTGTTGGGCCGTATGCGAAAAGCCACAACATTTAAAACACCGCTTGATGTACAAATGCTGTAGTACCTTGCATTCTCTCCACGGTAACTTTAATGCACCAGCGCCTAGCAACTTTTTATAAGTGGTCGATTTTACCTCAATGATGACATCATTTGACACTGAATCACGGAATTTTCTCGGAATGATGGTAACCAATTTTATTTCATCGTTTTCAATAATATCATTATTCTTCTTCAGCTCATCAATTATCGATTCATCCGGGATATCAGTATCAATGTTAATAATGCGTAGTCGTGGATTTTTAATCGTTGGCAAAGTGACGTCATAGCTATCACCCAATTTTTCACGCACAATTTCCTTTACTTTCATTGTATCGGTAGTATTATTGCAGCACAAAACAATACCACCGTCACGGACATTACGTGTACTACATACATTCACCGATGCCCTATCAACTGCCGTTGCGATTTGTTCCATTGTTATTTTACTGTGCTGCCTTTGCTTCGGTTTCACAATAACAGCTGACTTTGACAAACCAGATTTTACAATGTCAACAAATGATGATGTGGATGGTTTTGCATCATTTAAGCGCGATACATTTGCCGTTGATTCCATTCTTTTTATTCTTTCATCAAAATTGTCCACTTTTTCGATCATATTTTGCATCATTTTCATCATATCAATAAGCATTTGGGTGTTGGTTTGTTCACTGGCTTTATTCTGTTGGCAACTCATGTCCATTTTGAACATCATTTTCATCATGTCATTGAAGTTAAGAACATCGCATACGCAACGCCCAGCATATTCGCTGACCACGCGACACGCAAAATGCAGCAATTGCGGGAAACCTCCGTAGCAGACGTTCCCACGGAAAGGCGGAATCAAATTCCGCTTGTAAGTTAGAATTAAGTTACGTTAAAATAATTGGAACCTAGGAGTAAGTTAAATAGCATTGTAGAAATCAGTTCTAGTTGGATTTTCAATAAACGCGGACGTTGTCCGGAACCTAAAATCGTTTTTTTTAACTTGAACAAATTAAAATTTGTTAACTGGCGCCCGAGCAGGGACCGGGTCATTTACTAATCGATAAAACCATTTAAGGAATTTAGTAAAATCAGTGCATCTAGCGATCTTTCGCCCGAACGCTATCCCCATAAGAATATAGTGAACGGAACTCTTGATCGACAATCGAAAACGCGATCGTGAAGTTAGTGAGTGCGATTCGTACCGTTAGTAGGCAGACAGTGAGCATAAAAACTATCGAGCCAAACAGGAAGACTGCGATCCATCCACTTCACCACCTGAAGGCACATTCCCGACCCGGAGAGAACTAACTAGAACTCGCAGCGGAAACACTAATCCACTGACTACGGAAAAAAAGGACACGCTTATCCACACCATGAGAGTTCTCATCATCCTAACGTAAGTACCTACTTTTCCTTACTTACTTGTTAAATTATCACAAATCGAGAATCAAACAAAAACCAAACCAGTAATAAAAGGAAATATCGCGAATTATTAAATATAAAAGTGAAAATAAAAAGAAAACCTAAGGTGAACGCAACCGAATTTAGTGCAGATACAAGTGATACGCATAGAATAAAATCTAATAAAAAATGGAGCAACTTCAAGAGTTAGTGAAACAATTAACTGGTGCAGTAAATGCTCAAATTGAGGTGACAAGGGGAATCGAGCAAAGGCTCGCTAAATTAGAAAAACGTGTGCAGGCCAGTACCGAAGCTTCACCTTCTAATTCCACGACTCCACCAGGTCCGAAAAACGAGCAGGAATTAAAGGAAATAAGCAGGTTGCCGGATTGTGTGAGGGAATTACAAACCTTTGACGGCAATCCTGTTCAATATGTTTCGTGGGTGCACAACGTAGAATCAATCCTAAGTGATTACGAAATTGTTAGTGGAAAACCTATTTATCGTGCAATTTTACAAAGTATTCGCCAGAAAATTAGGGGAAATGCAGACGCCGCGCTCATATCCTACAATATTTTCGATAATGACTGGCCGTCAATAAAGAAATGTTTGTCCCTTCATTACGCCGACAAAAGGGACATAAGAACCCTAGAGCATCAACTCAATTTAATAACTCAAAAAAGCTTAAGTGTCGACGAATTTTACGCTAACGTTAACCATCAGTTCTCTCTAATTATTAACAAATTAAAAACGGAAGATTACTCCGCGGAAACTATGAATGTTCTAACCGAAACATATCGAAATAGGGCTCTTGACGTCTTCATAAGAGGGCTAAATGGAGACCTTTCAAGGATGTTAACCATTCAAAAACCACAAACGTTACCGGAGGCATACACCTCATGTTTAGAAATTCAAAATCTCAATTATAGAAACTTAGCCATTCAAAAAAGAGATACCCCAGCCACTATCACTGTTCCAGTGAATCAATTTCATTCGGCCCGCCGCGAACGAGATCACCAAGGTCCGCGCAAACCCTTCGGTTCATTACCTCCTCGAAATAGGAACATAGGGTACAATATCCAACACGAACGCGGACTCCAGCCACCACCAAGGCCGTCTCAACCGAAACCGGCAGAGCCAATGGAAGTTGATCGATCAATCCAGACAAGGCAGATCAACTACATGAATAGGCCAAATTTTACCCCTACATGGAAAAGGCCAACTAGTTCCAAAAATTTTCCACGAAAGGAGCAAAGGATAAATCATCTTCACACGGAGGCACAGGACGCCATGTACGAAGACTATATCAAACACTTCGACGATTACGAAGACGACGCCGAAACGGAGGAGCAATCACGAGAAGAAAATGAGCAGTTAAATTTTATGACGAACGCCTCTCAAGCGTCCCCTACATAGAATATTTCACGCATAATGGCAAAACGTTGAATTTTCTCATTGACACAGGTGCAAACAAGAACTTCATTAAATCTACCCTTGCAACAAATGCTATACCTACCAGCAAACCCTTTAAAATACGATCCGCCGGAGGCGAAATTATAATTACGAAAAAAATTAGTGGGAAATTCTTCGAAAACTTTGGCAATAATATCACGGTCGAGTTCTTTGTGCTTCCAGGATTGAAGAGCTTCGATGGGATCATTGGGGACGACTTGCTGAAAAGACTGCAAGCGGTGATTGACAGAAAAAACAACGTCTTAAAAATTGCACCGAACATTAAAATTCCTTTAAAAGAAAAACTATCTGCACAAGTTAATAGCCTACAAATAAGAGATGAACATTTAACTCAAGAAATAAAAATAAAATTGCGTGCCCTCATCAAAAATTATGAAATAATTTTCGGACCAGTGAACGATTCGGATATAATTAAGACTAACGTGGAAGCAGAAATAAAAACTAATACAGATGAGGCCATTTATACAAAGTCTTATCCATACCCTGTACACATGCGGGGCGAAGTGGACAAACAGGTCAAAAAACTTTTAAGCGATGGAATTATACGACCATCCAAGAGTCCTTACAATTCTCCTGTATGGATCGTCGAAAAAAAACTCGACGCATCTGGAGAACGGAAGTACCGCATGGTAATAGATTTTAAAAGACTTAATGCAGTTACGATTTCCGACACCTACCCCATCCCGGACATCTCGAACGTTCTCGCGAGTCTTGGAAATTCTAAATTCTACACGACGATCGATTTAACATCTGGCTTCCATCAGATAAGGATGAAAGCAAGTGATGTGCAGAAAACCGCCTTCTCTACTATGAATGGAAAGTTTGAATTTTTGAGATTGCCTTTTGGACTCAAGAATGCCCCCTCAATATTTCAAAGGATGATCGACGATGTATTGAAAGAGCACATCGGAAAAATATGTTACGTATATATCGATGACATCATCATTTTTGGAGGAAAGGACTACAAGGAACACCTTGATAATGTTGGAAAGGTATTCTCAAAACTCGCTTCAGCTAACTTACGAGTGAATCTCGATAAAACGGAATTCCTTAAACCTGAAACGGAATTCCTAGGGTATATCATAACTCACGAAGGAATTAAAGCTGACCCTAAGAAGGTGCGAGCAATCCAGGATATTAAGGCTCCAGAAAACCTAAAGGATCTTAAGTCATTCCTCGGAATAACCGGCAAATGCAAGAATTTTAAAGATACGACCTTGTGTAAAACCGGCCAAGTGAAACGCTTAGGAAACGAGCATTGCATCCATCAATTGATGAAAGGACGAAACGCAGCATGCGACTACGCATTCAGCAAGGATCAAATTGTGGAAGCCCTCAATGACAATACGTTATTTCTGAGCAACTTTAAGGGCAGTATCACCTTTAACAACTCGGTCAGACATCTCGAGGGAAGCTTCTTGATACAGCACCATAATGAAACCATCAAAATCAACGAAACGATCTTCACAAGCCAGGAAGTAGAAACATCGCAAATTCTACCACCAATACTCCAGTCAAACCTAACCGAAAAAGGGATCAAGATCGACGTAGGATATTTGCACAATCTGCACCTAAAAAATAGAAGCAAGCTGCAAAAACTCTTCACCAACCACGAAATATCAGTCGGAGCAGATATTGGTATTGTTATAACGATGATTCTCATTTTTGTGTTTTTAACAGTAAGATCCAGGAAAAAGGTAGGTACGCTCAATAAATTGGTACTCCCTTCACCTACGACGAACCAGGACACCGGAGTTACCAGCAATCCAGGACTACACCCCATCCGCCTGAACTTCTAGTCCGCGGGACGCAGACTTTTAAGGAGGGAGGAGTTAAGAACATCGCATACGCAACGCCCAGCATATTCGCTGACCACGCGACACGCAAAATGCAGCAATTGCGGGAAACCTCCGTAGCAGACGTTCCCACGGAAAGGCGGAATCAAATTCCGCTTGTAAGTTAGAATTAAGTTACGTTAAAATAATTGGAACCTAGGAGTAAGTTAAATAGCATTGTAGAAATCAGTTCTAGTTGGATTTTCAATAAACGCGGACGTTGTCCGGAACCTAAAATCGTTTTTTTTAACTTGAACAAATTAAAATTTGTTAACTTTGATTTTATTTGAGATCACAAATTCACCCTTTTCCAGGCATTCCGTACAAAAAATCTTCAAATTTTTACTCCTTTTCCGTGCTTGTGTCTCATATTTACAAACATTAGCACACACAATATGTACTTTACGGTCGCACAAATCACATTCAAAGCTGTCCTCTTGTTCTTCTTCAATTTTATCATCACATAAATAGCAAATCGGATCCATTTTGTGAGGTTATGTTTATTTCTCAATGTACAATAATAGAAATAAACTTGTTTATAACCATGGAATAAATAAAACTTCACAATTCACTGAAGTAAGTACAACCAATCTTCCATTTAGTATAAAATTTGATATTAAAACTGTCCATTTTATATTTTTAAACAACTCTTAACTCAGACCAAAACAATTCTCGCCATCACTTCCGACACTTAATGCCAGTCCATATTTTATTTCACTGAAACTATTAGGTGTGCAAATTGAAACTCGGCTTTTTTTGTTTAAATTTAATTTCATTTAAAATATACTTATTACAAATGTTAATTATCAAAATAATCTCCATTACAATCTATGGTCTTTTGCCATTTATCGGGCAGATGATGAATGCCTTCGCGATAGAAACTTGGTGGTTTTGAAGCAAAATATTCATCGAGCCATTTGCGCACATCTGCAACATCCGCGAACTGCTGGTCTTTCAAATATGATGACATCGATTTGAACAAGTGATAATCCGACGGAGCCAAGTCTGGAGAATACGCCGCATGCGGGAGAACTTCCCATCCTAAGGAAAAGATGAGGTCCTGGGTTGCTTTCGCTGTATGAGGACGAGCATTGTCATGCAGAAGCATCACTTTCCGAGTTCCTTGGCCTGTAAATGGTCTTTTTTCCTCCAGAGCATCACTCAATGTTATCAATTGGTCCTGGTAACGATCAGCTGTCACAGTTTGACCAGGTTCCAAAAGCTCATAATGAATGGGTCCTTTGCAATCCCACCAGACACAGAGTAACACTTTTTTGCCATGAATGTTCGGTTTCGCGACTGATGTTGATGGCTTGCCTGGATCAACCCATGATTTTCTGCGTTTAGGATTATCGTATAAAATCCACTTTTCATCAACCGTAATGATTTTGTGCAAAAAATTCTTTCTTTTGTACCGAGAAAGCAAATTCATGCAGACGTCAACTCTTCGGTTTTTGTTTTCTTCGGTCAGTTCATGAGGAACCCATTTTCCTTCCTTCTGTATCTTTCCCATTGCATGCAATCGAACTGATATTGCTTGATGAGTAACTCCTAACTCTTCTGCAAGCTCTTTTTGAGTTTGGCATGGATTTTCATCCAGTAACATTTGAAGTTCTTCGTCTTCAAATTTTTTTGTTGCACCTGGACGTGGATCGTCCTTAATGCTAAAATTTCCATCACGAAATCTTGCAAACCACTTTTTCACTGTTGAATGACTCACAGAATGTTCACCCAAAGTCGAATTGATCAATTCCGTAGCCTGAGCAGCATTTTTTTTCATTTGAAAAGAGAATAAAATGCAATGTCGTAAATGTTGGTTATCGACTTCCATCTTTAAAAAATTTGTGAACACGAAATGACAGCTCTTAAATGACTGAAACTTATGTCAAATAAACAGCAATAACTAAGCTGCATATATCCAAAATGGCGAGCAAATTGGGTGCGTTCGAATATGTTTTTTAAAGCAACCAACTTCACAGCCGAGTTTCAATTTGCACACCTAATATTTGTCTGCCGGTAATTGTTTTTAATGATCCGGCTCGAAGGACCAAAAATGTTAGTTTTTATAGCTTAATTTCAACTCAAAAGGAAAACTCAAATGTTAATTAAAACAACTTAATTTATTTCACAAATTACTTCGCCCTAGTCGGGATCTCAAGTGAGAGTTACTAGAAATATTAACACTAAGAAAAAACTGCCCAGTGGCGATGTCTCCTAGTCGGAGGTTCAAGCGAGAAGAAGCTGGCAAACTTTGCTAATACAGTACAAAAGTAAACGGTAGTAACTACTGTTAGAGATACATTCAAAAATGAGTGCCAAATGCACTTTACAAGGTTTGAGATCAGAGTAATCTAGTGAGTAATTTAAACGAAGAGTGTCCCTCTGTTTTGGGCTGGAGTTGCCTGCTGCGTTGAGCGTAGTAGAATCGCTAACAACAACCATTTAGACGAATTTGTGCGACTTCATTTTTAACGAAACACAACCATTTAGACGAATTTGTGCGACTTCATTTTGAACGAAAAACAACCATCTAGACGAATTTGTGCGACTTCATTTTTAACGAAAAACAACCATTTAGACGTATTTGTGCGACTTCATTCTTAACGAAAAACAACCATTTAGACGAATTTGTGCGACTTCATTCTTAACGAACAACAACCATTTAGACGAATTTGTGCGACTTCATTCTTAACGAAAAACAACCATTTAGACGAATTTGTGCGACTTATTTTGAACGAAAAACAACCATTTAGACGAATTTGTGTGACTTCATTTTGTAACGAAAAACAACCATTTAGACGAATTTGTGCGACTTCATTCTTAACGAAAAACAACCATTTAGACGAGTTTGTGCGACTGCATTTTTAACGAAAAACACCCATTTAGACGAGTTTGTGCGACTTTAACGAAAAACAACCATTTAGACGAATTTGTGCAACTTCTTGTTTAACGAAAAACAACCATTTAGACGAGTTTGTGCGACTGCATTTTTAACGAAAAACACCCATTTAGACGAGTTTGTGCGACTTTAACGAAAAACAACCATTTAGACGAATTTGTACGACTTCATTTTTAACGAAAAACAACCATTTAGACGAATTTGTACGACTTCATTTTTAACGAAAAACAACCATTTAGACGAGTTTGTGCGACTTCATTTTTAACGAAAAACAACCATTTAGACGAATTTGTGCGACTTCATTCTTAACGAAAAACAACAATTTAGACGAATTTGTGCGACTTCATTCTTTACGAACAACAACCATTTAGACGAATTTGTACGACTTCATTATTAACGAAAAACAACCTTTTAGACGAATTTGTGCGACTTCATTTTTAACGAAAAACAACCATCTAGACGAATTTGTGCTACTTCATTTTTAACGAAAAACAACCATTTAGACGAATTTGTGCGACTTCATTCTTAACGAAAAACAACCATTTAGACGAATTTGTGCGACTTCATTCTTAACGAAAAACAACCATTTAGATGAATTTGTGCGACTTCATTTTTAACGAAAAACAACCATTTAGACGAATTTGTGCGACTTCATTCTTAACGAAAAACAACCATTTAGACGAATTTGTGCGACTTCATTCTTAACGAAAAACAACCATTTAGACGAATTTGTGCGACTTCATTTTGAACGAAAAACAACCATTTAGACGAATTTGTGCGACTTCATTTTTAACGAAAAACAACCATTTACACGAATTTGTGCGACTTCATTTTTAACGAAAAACAACCATTCAGACGAATTTGTGCGACTTCAATTTTAACTAAAAACCACCATTTAGACGAATTTGTGCGACTTCATTTTTAACGAAAAACAACCATTTAGACAAAATTGTGGGACTTCATTTTTAACGAAAAACAATCATTTAGACGAATTTGTGCGACTTCATTTTTTACGAAAAACAACCATTTAGACGAATTTGTGCGACTTCATTCTTAACGAAAAACAACAATTTAGACGAATTTGTGCGACTTCATTTTTAACGAAAAACAACCATTTAGACGAATTTGTGCGAATTCATTTTGAACGAAAAACAACCATCTAGACGAATTTGTGCGACTTCATTCTTAAC
>CAUJAV010000068.1:0-35084 GCA_963082835.1 Leptogaster cylindrica | reverse complement strand
TAAAAGAAGTGAAATATTGAAATGCATTTCTTGTAAATATATGCATATATATTGATTGACATTGCTAACAAAGTCAATTAATTAATTAAAAAAATCTCATTAACTACGAAAAAATTAATTCTCTCTGCAGCATATTTATTATCAATATCAAATTTGAATCAATTTTGCACTCAACCAACAAAAGTAATCACTAAAAAATTTTCTGAGCTCTTGAAAAATTTTTTATGCGACAATAATCACTAAAACGTTTTATTTACCTGAATTTGTTTCAATTGAGGATTTTTCTCTATATTAATTAAGTAACAATCCGTCTGCACTGTGACTAGTGCAAGTGCAGTGCATAGAGGGTAGTTTGTGCTTTTTAAGCTGGCCATTCAACATAAAAACAATTTGCCAGGTTTAGTGAAAAAGTTGAAATAAATTGCTTCGTCGCAGTGCAACCAGAGCACGGTAGCCGTTAATAAAAAAGCTGCAGCAGAGTAACTCCACTTGTAGAGTTTTGTGTCTGCCGCAAATTTAGTTTCCTTGCAATTGGGTGGGAGAGGACGGATGAGAGGAGTTTTTATGAGTAATTCCCGCCTCCCTCCGGGATTCCTTGATTTTGTCATTAATCCACTATTTGTGGTTAACTAAGTTCCCTGGATTTATCGGCTCCCTGTATTGAAGATCTCCTGACTATTGTATATGTATATAGCCACGAGGCTAACGCAGACGTCAGACTGGCTCCGATAAATTAGTTGAAACCAAATCACTTTCAAATTAATTAAAAAGTTTTGCGTCCTGATCCTGACTGTGATCACTGAAGAAAACACTCATTTGTACAACATAAATGAAATAGTCCTGATATGAATCCAGTACGATTATTTAAGGTTAGGGATAAAAAGGGATTTGTAACAAACTTAAACGGGATTAATCTTCTCACCGGCAGTTACATGTTGTTTGGAGGATACTGTTCAAGAGTATGTAGAAAATGGAAATATTGAAAAGCAAATATTGAAATTTTATTGGCACAATTCTTTTGGGGATATCGCATGCGAATAAGTTTGCTGTAAAAAACTATTGTAAAATGCAAACACCACTTTTTGAATACACATTTTTTTATAAGGAAACTTTTATGAGATGTGGATGAGTTACAGTTAGAAGTTTTGTTGAACTTTGACTGTAAAAGGCAATTTAAAAAATTCTATGGAGAACAGATAGTTTTACAAAAAACATTAACCTTAGTGACAAAATTATTTCAAATTCTAGGAGTTGTCTTAGTATCCTAATACTCTGGACACACGAGCCCAATTAATTGAGCTAATGGCGTCATAATGATGTAGCCTATAGCCTAGTTTATAACCTTTTCGATCCAGCTTGAAATTCAATCCAGCTCGAAAATTGGCTTGAGTCAAAACGGGTCGGAAGGTGTTTATAGCCTCTTTTCAACCGGTATTAAAGTTGAATTCGGTTTGAAATTTCGATCCAGAAATGAAATGTCATACTTTGTTTACTTTTTCGTAATTTTGGAAAATAAAAGTTGAAGACGTTTACTCTTTGTGTTTTAGCTATATTATTCGTAAATTGTTTCCAAAGAGAATGATTCTATTAGAAATGAAAAGAACGCATGTGAATTTTTTAAAGCGGAGACGTGAACAAAGATGTTTTATTTGCCAGTGGGTACGCCTGCAAAGTTTAGTGCCAAATTTGTTCTTCAGAATAAATCCTCCACGATCACGAATAAGACAATTAAAGTGTCGCCCACGTTTCTCTTGGGCCCTTCGCCAAGTTAGGCACTTCCTCATCTTTCCAGACGTTTCTTTTTTTAAAAGCGCGTTTGTTCTCCATTATTGCCAAGATAAGCCTCTTTTCGCACATGACAGTTATCAGTTGTTTTCATTTCAATCCAATCCCGCCAGGTGTATATAGCACTTGTGGATGTGGATTGAAACTTTTCAAGCTGGATCGAAATGAGCTTGAGTCAAACCGGATCGACAAACTAAAGCCGGATTGAAAAATTGTTTATGACTTGGATTCAGTCGATCCAGATCGACTCAAGCCAGCTTGAACTGAGGTTATAAACTCGGCTTATGTAGATTTTCCACACCGAACTCGCCTTTAAAATCTACCTGCTATAAGTCGATTCGACTCGACATACTGCTGCCAGCGTACGTGCTACGAACTAATGAATAGTTGTAGAAAAAAGTAATTAGCTGTTAAATATTATTATTTGTTTTTTCATGTTTTTGGGCGAAATATTTTTTTACAGCCAATTTAATGCAAAATAGCTTAAGTATAAGCACATTTTCTTTTCCTTTGCTTTCTTACAAAAAATAAAAATAAATAAAGTGACAGACGCACTGCTGCCGCGAATCCATGTTATGTTTACTTTACGTCAAATGTCAACTTATATGTCAACGACTAATTCAGTTCAGTGGCAGACGACTAACCCGACTAGATTAAGTGATGTTATTAAGTAGATTAAGCGCTGTCGTCTGTCCAAGGTATAAGGTTCAACAAACTTTTTTTTATTCAAAATACTTCATTTATATTCAGCGTTGACCCGAAGTTTATTAGAAAGATGTATAAACGAAACAATCTCTCGAAAATTAGTCAAATAGCCTTAGTCAATCTCCTTATATCGCACAGGATGTGAGAATAGAGCAGCTCCACCTTTTTTACCCGACTGCCGACGAAGTGTTGTTTTTCGCGTGCTTGTATATATAACATTTCTACCAGACGCTCTGCAGTCTAAACGGTTTGACGGATTTTAACAAATGAGGTGTCTTTATATTCGTCTACATTGTAGGAGTTACATAGGGTATATTATTTGAAAATGGCATCTGCGAAAAAAAAGCTATTGAATTTATTTGAATTTTTGGCTAAAGTTGAGTTGTGGCGGATTTCAATGAAATTTTGTGGAGACATGTATTTTAGTTAAAAACGCAAGAATGTGAAAAATTTTGTCGGACTCATATAGTTTTTGAAAACATTACGTTTTACGATGAAAAAATTCCATGTCATTTTTCGGCATTTTGCCGTATTTATATCCACAAAATTTATTTGCGAAAACCGAAAAAACTCTGCACGAGTTCACTTGAACAAAATTATCACTTCTTAACACTTCACTTCACTTCACTTCTTAACAAAGCACTATATTAAACGAGAAATCATTTATTTATATGATTGTTTTCAATTTTGCAATTTGATAGATATCTGCTGTCAAATAGATGATCGTTGCAATTAAAATCTTATGGGTGTTATTTAACGAATTGAGTGGCCTGCTCTTAGGAGAGAATAATTAGAAACAGGAGAGCTACCGCAAGCAGTAATTTTATGACCCTACGGCCTACAAGCAAAGGTAATCAACCAGGAGTATAGATGTACGGATCAAGCCTTGCACTGTCGACTTGAAGCGTTTCGGGGGTAAGGAAAAATTGAACGAATGATGTTGCCTTTAATACTTTGCTGGGCTGTAACTGTCCACAAACTACAAGGCACCACAATCGGTAGGGCCGTTGTAGACCTTAGCTCACATATCTTTGCTAAGGGTCAAACCTACGTAACTCTTAGCCGAGTAAAATATTAGCTGGGTTGGCTATCAGTACCCTTGATCCCAAAAAGCTGTTAAATCGGCCATACGATGAGAATTCTTTAAAAGAGCTTGGACGTCTACGGGATTTGAACACTACAAACTATAATATTGATTATTGAAGTACACGTACAATTAACTTGACGGCTAAAACTTGTCAAAAGTTTAATCCATGTAGCTAGAGCATCCATTTATTCTTTTATTCGACCTCTATCTTGCTAATCTAACTTTACCGTACAGCTTATTTACTTACTTAGCAATATTTAACTGAAAAACTGTTTTATTAATGAAAACTAAAAAGTATGAAATAAAAAATAAATAATTTAAAAAACAAAAAACCCGACTGCATTAAGAAGTATCAACTGAAAAGCGAAAAACGAGTTATATTTAATGTGTAGAAATTTGTAAAAGCAATGTATAACACAATATGAAATGTTTTTGTGTTCGATACCCCTAAGCAAATAATAAAATATAGACTATGTATTATATAAATGCAACTTAAATGTTGGAAAGGATATTACAGACGGGGACAAGCTAATAGTCGAAGTGGTATTCTTTAAATGAAAATATTTAAATTTTTTACTACAAATTTGTTTTGTAATTATTTGCATGTCCCCGACTGCAATATCCTTTCCAAAATTTAAGTTATATTTATTATTTATATAATTCGTAGTCTATATTTGAACCGTTCATAAGGTGACGAATTGATTGGATTTACTTCTTTCATCACCGTCCTTTCGCAAAATTTTATGTAAGAACAAGATTTATTGTTCCCAAGCGTAAAGCGTAGGTATTAAGGCGGATAACAAAAAGAAGGATGGAGGGATTTTTTGAAATGAAAGACGAACTCATTCTAATTAATTTTATTTGTATTTAACCAATAAAAGCAATCGTCTTCATGTGCCCTTAATAATTCTAATTATACTGAATAAATTCATCTAACATAAAAAGTAAAAATACTTAAAAGTGATAAAAAATGATAAAAAATGATTTTCCGCAAAGTCCAAGAAATAAACAAATGAAAAAACAAAAGGAAAACACCTTACTGACTATGCCAACTTTAATTTTCATTAAAATATCAAAATACTAAATGAAAAACAATCCTCGGATGCATTTCGACTTCACAGTCATCCTCAGCGAGTACTAATTCAATACTGAAAAATATACAAATTGCAACTCTAACGATTGAATATTCTAATTGCACTAAATAACGGTGACCGGATCGGCGCTTCCATTGTGTTCATAGCTCTTTGTCTGTTTAAGTACATGTACACACTTTCGTACGCATCCAATTTATACGTTGCATTCACTTGTTTTTTCAATCTTACATTATCGAAACTCCAATTTAAGTGATGGTTCTCCAACGCGTGCAAAGCAATAGCCGATTTTGTTGCTTCTCTCTTAGTGATGCATGCTTCATGTTCCTTGAAACGTACTTCAATGTTCCTCTTTGTTTGACCCATGTATCATATATCTCACCGCAACTATTGCATGTTACTTCATAAATACCCGATTTTTTCAGATTTGGTGTTTTATCTTTAAGACTAACTAATAGATACTGGATTTTCCAATTACTGGAATGTACGATTTCTAAACCATGTTTTTTAAAAACAGTTTTTAATTTGTTAGTGACTTCCGGTACGTATGGTAAACTAACCCTTTTCAAAACACATCTCTCCTGTTGGAAGGTTGTCTGTATGAAATTCATATATAACTTTGGTTGTAGGTGTATGCAAACGTTGGAAATGGCTAAACAATCATAAACTATAGTTAAATCGAATGATTTTCGTTTGTTTATGATTATTTAGCCATTTCGACGTTTGTTTAGACCTACAACCAAAGTTATCCAAAGTTATAGGACCAAAGGTGGGTTTGTATGGAATTCCTATATAACTTTGGTTGTAGGTGTATGCAAACGTTGGAAATGGCTAAACAATCATAAACTATAGTTAAATCGAGTGCTTTTCGTTTGTTTTTGATTGTTTAGCCATTTCGACGTTTGTTTAGGCCTACAACCAAAGTTATCCAAAGTTATAGGACCAAAGGTGGATTTGTATGGAATTCCTATATAACTTTGGTTGTAGGTGTATGCAAACGTTGGAAATGGCTAAACAATCATAACCTATAGCTGTTAAATCGAATGCTTTTCGTTTGTTTTTGATTGTTTAGCCATTTCGACGTTTGTTTAGGCCTACAACCAAAGTTATCCAAAGTTATATGAACAAAGGTGGGTTTGTATGGAATTCCTATATAACTTTGGTTGTAGGTGTATGCAAACGTTGGAAATGGTTAAACAATCATAAACTATAGTTAAATCGAGTGCTTTTCGTTTGTTTTTGATTGTTTAGCCATTTCGACGTTTGTTTAGGCCTACAACCAAAGTTATCCAAAGTTATAGGACCAAATGTGGGTTTGTATGGAATTCCTATATAACTTTGGTTGTAGGTGTATGCAAAAGTTGGAAATGGCTAAACAATCATAAACTATAGTTAAATCGAATGCTTTTCGTTTGTTTTTGATTGTTTAGCCATTTCGACGTTTGTTTAGACCTACAACCAAAGTTACAGGACCAAAGGTGGGTGTGTATGGAATTCCTATATTACTTTGGTTGTAGGTGTATGCAAACGTTGGAAATGGCTAAACAATCATAAACTATAGTTAAATCGAATGCTTTTCATTTGTTTATGATTATTTAGCCATTTCGACGTTTGTTTAGGCCTACAACCAAAGTTATCCAAAGTTATAGGACCAAAGGTGGGTTTGTATGGAATTCCTATATAACTTTGGTTGTAGGTGTATGCAAACGTTGGAAATGGCTAAACAATCATAAACTATAGTTAAATCGAATGATTTTCGTTTGTTTAGACCTACAGCCAAAGTTATCCAAAGTTATAGGACCAAAGGTGGATTTGTATGGAATTCCTATATAACTTTGGTTGTAGGTGTATGCAAACGTTGGAAATGGCTAAACAATCATAAACTATAGCTGTTAAATCGAATGCTTTTCGTTTGTTTTTGATTGTTTAGCGATTTCGACGTTTGTTTAGGCCTACAACCAAAGTTATCCAAAGTTATATGAACAAAGGTGGGTTTGTATGGAATTCCTATATAACTTTGGTTGTAGGTGTATGCAAAAGTTGGAAATGGCTAAACAATCATAAACTATAGTTAAATCGAATGCTTTTCGTTTGTTTATGATTGTTTAGCGATTTCGACGTTTGTTTAGACCTACAACCAAAGTTATCCAAAGTTATAGGACCAAAGGTGGGTTTGTATGGAATTCCTATATAACTTTGGTTGTAGGTGTATGCAAACGTTGGAAATGGCTAAACAATCATAAATTATAGTTAAATCGAATGCTTTTCGTTTGTTTTTGATTGTTTAGCCATTTCGACGTTTGTTTAGGCCTACAACCAAAGTTATCCAAAGTTATATGAACAAAGGTGGGTTTGTATGGAATTCCTATATAACTTTGGTAGTAGGTGTATGCAAAAGTTGGAAATGGCTAATCAATCATAAACTATAGTTAAATCGAATGCTTTTCGTTTGTTTATGATTATTTAGCCATTTCGACGTTTGTTTAGACCTACAACCAAAGTTATCCAAAGTTATAGGACCAAAGGTGGGTTTGTATGGAATTCCTATATAACTTTGGTTGTAGGTGTATGCAAACGTTGGAAATGGCTAAACAATCATAAACTATAGTTAAATCGAATGCTTTTCGTTTGTTTTTGATTGTTTAGCCATTTCGACGGTTGTTTAGACCTACAACCAAAGTTACAGGACCAAAGGTGGGTGTGTATGGAATTCCTATATAACTTTGGTTGTAGGTGTATGCAAACGTTGGAAATGGCTAAACAATCATAAACTATAGTTAAATCGAATGCTTTTCGTTTGTTTATGATTATTTAGCCATTTCGACGTTTGTTTAGACCTACAACCAAAGTTATCCAAAGTTATAGGACCAAAGGTGGGTTTGTATGGAATTCCTATATAACTTTGGTTGTAGGTGTATGCAAACGTTGGAAATGGCTAAACAATCATAAATTATAATTAAATCGAATGATTTTCGTTTGTTTATAATTGTTTAGCCATTTCGACGTTTGTTTAGACCTACAACCAAAGTTATCCAAAGTTATAGGACCAAAGGTGGATTTGTATGGAATTCCTATATAACTTTGGTTGTAGGTGTATGCAAACGTTGGAAATGGCTAAACAATCATAAACTGTAGCTGTTAAATCGAATGCTTTTCATTTGTTTTTGATTGTTTAGCCATTTCGACGTTTGTTTAGACCTACAACCAAAGTTATCCAAAGTTATATGAACAAAGGTGGGTTTGTATGGAATTCCTATATAACTTTGGTTGTAGGTGTATGCAAACGTTGGAAATGGCTAAACAATCATAAACTATAGTTAAATCGAATGCTTTTCGGTTGATTATGATTATTTAGCCATTTCGACGTTTGTTTAGACCTACAACCAAAGTTATCCAAAGTTATAGGACCAAAGGTGGGTTTGTATGGAATTCCTATATAACTTTGGTTGTAGGTGTATGCAAAAGTTGGAAATGGCTAAACAATCATAAACTATAGTTAAATCGAATGCTTTTCGTTTGTTTTTGATTGTTTAGCCATTTCGACGTTTATTTAGACCTACAACCAAAGTTACAGGACCAAAGGTGGGTGTGTATGGAATTCCTATATTACTTTGGTTGTAGGTGTATGCAAACGTTGGAAATGGCTAAACAATCATAAACTATAGTTAAATCGAATGCTTTTCGTTTGTTTATGATTATTTAGCCATTTCGACGTTTGTTTAGGCCTACAACCAAAGTTATCCAAAGTTATAGGACCAAAGGTGGGTTTGTATGGAATTCCTATATAACTTTGGTTGTAGGTGTATGCAAACGTTGGAAATTTCTAAACAATCATAAACTATAGTTAAATCGAATGATTTTCGTTTGTTTAGACCTACAGCCAAAGTTATCCAAAGTTATAGGACCAAAGGTGGATTTGTATGGAATTCCTATATAACTTTGGTTGTAGGTGTATGCAAACGTTGGAAATGGCTAAACAATCATAAACTATAGCTGTTAAATCGAATGCTTTTCGTTTGTTTTTGATTGTTTAGCGATTTCGACGTTTGTTTAGGCCTACAACCAAAGTTATCCAAAGTTATATGAACAAAGGTGGGTTTGTATGGAATTCCTATATAACTTTGGTTGTAGGTGTATGCAAAAGTTGGAAATGGCTAAACAATCATAAACTATAGTTAAATCGAATGCTTTTCGTTTGTTTATGATTGTTTAGCGATTTCGACGTTTGTTTAGACCTACAACCAAAGTTATCCAAAGTTATAGGACCAAAGGTGGGTTTGTATGGAATTCCTATATAACTTTGGTTGTAGGTGTATGCAAACGTTGGAAATGGCTAAACAATCATAAATTATAGTTAAATCGAATGCTTTTCGTTTGTTTTTGATTGTTTAGCCATTTCGACGTTTGTTTAGGCCTACAACCAAAGTTATCCAAAGGTATATGAACAAAGGTGGGTTTGTATGGAATTCCTATATAACTTTGGTTGTAGGTGTATGCAAAAGTTGGAAATGGCTAAACAATCATAAACTATAGTTAAATCGAATGCTTTTCGTTTGTTTATGATTGTTTAGCGATTTCGACGGTTGTTTAGATCTACAACCAAAGTTATCCAAAGTTATAGGACCAAAGGTGGGTGTGTATGGAATTCCTATATAACTTTGGTTGTAGGTGTATGCAAACGTTGGAAATGGCTAAACAATCATAAGCTATAGTTAAATCGAATGCTTTTCGTTTGTTTATGATTGTTTAGCGATTTCGACGTTTGTTTAGATCTACAACCAAAGTTATCCAAAGTTATAGGACCAAAGGTGGGTGTGTATGGAATTCCTATATAACTTTGGTTGTAGATGTATGCAAACGTTGGAAATGGCTAAACAATCATAAAATATAGTTAAATCGATTGCTTTTCGTTTGTTTATGATTATTTAGCCATTTCGACGTTTGTTTAGACCTACAACCAAAGTTATCCAAAGTTATAGGACCAAAGGTGGGTATGTATGGAATTCCTATATAACTTTGGTTGTAGGTGTATGCAAACGTTGGAAATGGCTAAACAATCATAAACTATAATTAAATCGAATGATTTTCGTTTGTTTATAATTGTTTAGCCATTTCGACGTTTGTTTAGACCTACAACCAAAGTTATCCAAAGTTATAGGACCAAAGGTGGATTTGTATGGAATTCCTATATAACTTTGGTTGTAGGTGTATGCAAACGTTGGAAATGGCTAAACAATCATAAACTATAGTTAAATCGAATGATTTTCGTTTGTTTAGACCTACAGCCAAAGTTATCCAAAGTTATAGGACCAAAGGTGGATTTGTATGGAATTCCTATATAACTTTGGTTGTAGGTGTATGCAAACGTTGGAAATGGCTAAACAATCATAAACTATAGCTGTTAAATCGAATGCTTTTCGTTTGTTTTTGATTGTTTAGCGATTTCGACGTTTGTTTAGGCCTACAACCAAAGTTATCCAAAGTTATATGAACAAAGGTGGGTTTGTATGGAATTCCTATATAACTTTGGTTGTAGGTGTATGCAAAAGTTGGAAATGGCTAAACAATCATAAACTATAGTTAAATCGAATGCTTTTCGTTTGTTTATGATTGTTTAGCGATTTCGACGTTTGTTTAGACCTACAACCAAAGTTATCCAAAGTTATAGGACCAAAGGTGGGTTTGTATGGAATTCCTATATAACTTTGGTTGTAGGTGTATGCAAACGTTGGAAATGGCTAAACAATCATAAATTATAGTTAAATCGAATGCTTTTCGTTTGTTTTTGATTGTTTAGCCATTTCGACGTTTGTTTAGGCCTACAACCAAAGTTATCCAAAGTTATATGAACAAAGGTGGGTTTGTATGGAATTCCTATATAACTTTGGTTGTAGGTGTATGCAAAAGTTGGAAATGGCTAAACAATCATAAACTATAGTTAAATCGAATGCTTTTCGTTTGTTTATGATTGTTTAGCGATTTCGACGGTTGTTTAGATCTACAACCAAAGTTATCCAAAGTTATAGGACCAAAGGTGGGTGTGTATGGAATTCCTATATAACTTTGGTTGTAGGTGTATGCAAACGTTGGAAATGGCTAAACAATCATAAGCTATAGTTAAATCGAATGCTTTTCGTTTGTTTATGATTGTTTAGCGATTTCGACGTTTGTTTAGATCTACAACCAAAGTTATCCAAAGTTATAGGACCAAAGGTGGGTGTGTATGGAATTCCTATATAACTTTGGTTGTAGATGTATGCAAACGTTGGAAATGGCTAAACAATCATAAAATATAGTTAAATCGATTGCTTTTCGTTTGTTTATGATTATTTAGCCATTTCGACGTTTGTTTAGACCTACAACCAAAGTTATCCAAAGTTATAGGACCAAAGGTGGGTATGTATGGAATTCCTATATAACTTTGGTTGTAGGTGTATGCAAACGTGGGAAATGGCTAAACAATCATAAACTATAATTAAATCGAATGATTTTCGTTTGTTTATAATTGTTTAGCCATTTCGACGTTTGTTTAGACCTACAACCAAAGTTATCCAAAGTTATAGGACCAAAGGTGGATTTGTATGGAATTCCTATATAACTTTGGTTGTAGGTGTATGCAAACGTTGGAAATGGCTAAACAATCATAAACTGTAGCTGTTAAATCGAATGCTTTTCGTTTGTTTTTGATTGTTTAGCCATTTCGACGTTTGTTTAGACCTACAACCAAAGTTATCCAAAGTTATATGAACAAAGGTGGGTTTGTATGGAATTCCTATATAACTTTGGTTGTAGGTGTATGCAAACGTTGGAAATGGCTAAACAATCATAAACTATAGTTAAATCGAATGCTTTTCGTTTGATTATGATTATTTAGCCATTTCGACGTTTGTTTAGACCTACAACCAAAGTTATCCAAAGTTATAGGACCAAAGGTGGGTTTGTATGGAATTCCTATATAACTTTGGTTGTAGGTGTATGCAAAAGTTGGAAATGGCTAAACAATCATAAACTATAGTTAAATCGAATGCTTTTCGTTTGTTTTTGATTGTTTAGCCATTTCGACGTTTGTTTAGACCTACAACCAAAGTTACAGGACCAAAGGTGGGTGTGTATGGAATTCCTATATTACTTTGGTTGTAGGTGTATGCAAACGTTGGAAATGGCTAAACAATCATAAACTATAGTTAAATCGAATGCTTTTCGTTTGTTTATGATTATTTAGCCATTTCGACGTTTGTTTAGGCCTACAACCAAAGTTATCCAAAGTTATATGAACAAAGGTGGGTTTGTATGGAATTCCTATATAACTTTGGTTGTAGGTGTATGCAAAAGTTGGAAATGGCTAAACAATCATAAACTATAGTTAAATCGAATGCTTTTCGTTTGTTTTTGATTGTTTAGCCATTTCGACGTTTGTTTAGACCTACAACCAAAGTTACAGGACCAAAGGTGGGTTTGTATGGAATTCCTATATAACTTTGGTTGTAGGTGTATGCAAACGTTGGAAATGGCTAAACAATCATAAATTATAGTTAAATCGAATGCTTTTCGTTTGTTTTTGATTGTTTAGCCATTTCGACGTTTGTTTAGGCCTACAACCAAAGTTATCCAAAGTTATATGAACAAAGGTGGGTTTGTATGGAATTCCTATATAACTTTGGTTGTAGGTGTATGCAAAAGTTGGAAATGGCTAAACAATCATAAACTATAGTTAAATCGAATGCTTTTCGTTTGTTTTTGATTGTTTAGCCATTTCGACGTTTGTTTAGACCTACAACCAAAGTTACAGGACCAAAGGTGGGTGTGTATGGAATTCCTATATTACTTTGGTTGTAGGTGTATGCAAACGTTGGAAATGGCTAAACAATCATAAACTATAGTTAAATCGAATGCTTTTCGTTTGTTTTTGATTGTTTAGCCATTTCGACGTTTGTTTAGACCTACAACCAAAGTTATAGGACCAAAGGTGGGTTTGTATGGAATTCCTATATAACTTTGGTTGTAGGTGTATGCAAACGTTGGAAATGGCTAAACAATCATAAACTATAGTTAAATCGAATGATTTTCGTTTGTTTATAATTGTTTAGCCATTTCGACGTTTGTTTAGGCCTACAACCAAAGTTATCCAAAGTTATAGGACCAAAGGTGGATTTGTATGGAATTCCTATATAACTTTGGTTGTAGGTGTATGCAAACGTTGGAAATGGCTAAACAATCATAAACTATAGCTGTTAAATCGAATGCTTTTCGTTTGTTTTTGATTGTTTAGCGATTTCGACGTTTGTTTAGGCCTACAACCAAAGTTATCCAAAGTTATATGAACAAAGGTGGGTTTGTATGGAATTCCTATATAACTTTGGTTGTAGGTGTATGCAAAAGTTGGAAATGGCTAAACAATCATAAACTATAGTTAAATCGAGTGCTTTTCGTTTGTTTTTGATTGTTTAGCCATTTCGACGTTTGTTTAGGCCTACAACCAAAGTTATCCAAAGTTATAGGAACAAATGTGGGTTTGTATGGAATTCCTATATAACTTTGGTTGTAGGTGTATGCAAAAGTTGGAAATGGCTAAACAATCATAAACTATAGTTAAATCGAATGCTTTTCGTTTGTTTTTGATTGTTTAGCCATTTCGACGTTTGTTTAGACCTACAACCAAAGTTACAGGACCAAAGGTGGGTGTGTATGGAATTCCTATATAACTTTGGTTGTAGGTGTATGCAAACGTTGGAAATGGCTAAACAATCATAAACTATAGTTAAATCGAATGCTTTTCGTTTGTTTATGATTATTTAGCCATTTCGACGTTTGTTTAGACCTACAACCAAAGTTATCCAAAGTTATAGGACCAAAGGTGGGTTTGTATGGAATTCCTATATAACTTTGGTTGTAGGTGTATGCAAACGTTGGAAATGGCTAAACAATCATAAACTATAGTTAAATCGAATGATTTTCGTTTGTTTATGATTATTTAGCCATTTCGACGTTTGTTTAGACCTACAACCAAAGTTATCCAAAGTTATAGGACCAAAGGTGGATTTGTATGGAATTCCTATATAACTTTGGTTGTAGGTGTATGCAAACGTTGGAAATGGCTAAACAATCATAAACTATAGCTGTTAAATCGAATGCTTTTCGTTCGTTTTTGATTGTTTAGCGATTTCGACGTTTGTTTAGGCCTACAACCAAAGTTATCCAAAGTTATATGAACAAAGGTGGGTTTGTATGGAATTCCTATATAACTTTGGTTGTAGGTGTATGCAAAAGTTGGAAATGGCTAAACAATCATAAACTATAGTTAAATCGAGTGCTTTTCGTTTGTTTTTGATTGTTTAGCCATTTCGACGTTTGTTTAGGCCTACAACCAAAGTTATCCAAAGTTACAGGACCAAAGGTGGGTGTGTATGGAATTCCTATATAACTTTGGTTGTAGGTGTATGCAAACGTTGGAAATGGCTAAACAATCATAAACTATAGTTAAATCGAATGCTTTTCGTTTGTTTATGATTATTTAGCCATTTCGACGTTTGTTTAGACCTACAACCAAAGTTATCCAAAGTTATAGGACCAAAGGTGGGTGTGTATGGAATTCCTATATAACTTTGGTTGTAGGTGTATGCAAACGTTGGAAATGGCTAAACAATCATAAACTATAGTTAAATAGAATGCTTTTCGTTTGTTTATGATTATTTAGCCATTTCGACGTTTGTTTAGACCTACAACCAAAGTTATCCAAAGTTATAGGACCAAAGGTGGGTTTGTATGGAATTCCTATATAACTTTGGTTGTAGGTGTATGCAAACGTTGGAAATGGCTAAACAATCATAAATTATAGTTAAATCGAATGCTTTTCGTTTGTTTTTGATTGTTTAGCCATTTCGACGTTTGTTTAGGCCTACAACCAAAGTTATCCAAAGTTATATGAACAAAGGTGGGTTTGTATGGAATTCCTATATAACTTTGGTAGTAGGTGTATGCAAAAGTTGGAAATGGCTAAACAATCATAAACTATAGTTAAATCGAATGCTTTTCGTTTGTTTTTGATTGTTTAGCCATTTCGACGTTTGTTTAGACCTACAACCAAAGTTACAGGACCAAAGGTGGGTTAGGGTGATCCAAAATTCCTCAAAGTTGAAATATATCATGGGAGTACTCGGATCTCGGTTCTAAGTTACAAAGTAATAGGGTTTCCAAGATTTTAGTGAAATCGGTATATATTTACAGGTGGCGCAACGTCCTCGAAGTTTTTCGTAAGGGTCATTCCATGTCAATCCATCCAGGCCATGAAACCCATGTTCTCAGAATTCAATGATTTTTTTTTTATGGATTCTTTATACTGCCCTAATTAACGACATCATTTTGTTTTTCTTTTATTTCAAATACTTTTTGAGTTATGAATTTTTGAAGCTAAGTAGTTTTGCGTTATTTTCGGTTCAAAAACTTTTTTCGGCGAAGAAACGGGGTCACATAAACCCTTACAACTTGGGTTGTATAGATCACATCACAATGATTTTGGTCTTAAAATTTTTAGAAGACCCCACAGATTAAGATAGGAATATATTCACAAACATATACTTAACGCATTTTTAAGGAAATTATATAATTTTTGAAATTTTTGGAATTTCAAATTTAAAATATTGAAATCCCGTACGAAAAACTTCGACGACGTTGCGCCACCTGTAAATATTAACCGATTTCACTAAAATTTTGGAAACCCTCTTACTTTGTAACTTAGAATCGAGATCCGAGTACTCCCATGATATATTTCAACTTTGAGGAATTTTGGATCACCCCAAAGGTGGGTGTGTATGGAATTCCTATATAACTTTGGTTGTAGGTGTATGCAAACGTTGGAAATGGCTAAACAATCATAAACTATAGTTAAATCGAATGCTTTTCGTTTGTTTATGATTGTTTAGCGATTTCGACGTTTGTTTAGATCTACAACCAAAGTTATCCAAAGTTATAGGACCAAAGGTGGGTGTGTATGGAATTCCTATATAACTTTGGTTGTAGGTGTATGCAAACGTTGGAAATGGCTAAACAATCATAAAATATAGTTAAATCGAATGCTTTTCGTTTGTTTATGATTGTTTAGTCATTTCGACGTTTGTTTAGACCTACAACCAAAGTTATCCAAAGTTATATGAACAAAGGTGGGTTTGTATGGAATTCCTATATAACTTTGGTTGTAGGTGCATGCAAACGTTGGAAATGGCTAAACAATCATAAACTATAGCTGTTAAATCGAATGCTTTTCGTTTGTGTATGATTGTTTAGCCATTTCGACGTTTGTTTAGACCTACAACCAAAGTTATCCAAAGTTATATGAACAAAGGTGGGTTTGTATGGAATTCCTATATAACTTTGGTTGTAGGTGTATGCAAACGTTGGAAATGGCTAAACAATCATAAGCTATAGTTAAATCGAGTGCTTTTCGTTTGTTTTTGATTGTTTAGCTATTTCGACGTTTGTTTAGGCCTACAACCAAAGTTATCCATAGTTATATGAACAAAGGTGGGTTTGTATGGAATTCCTATATAACTTTGGTTGTAGGTGTATGCAAACGTTGGAAATGCCTAAACAATCATAAACTATAGTTAAATCGAATGCTTTTCGTTTGTTTATGATTATTTAGCCATTTCGACGTTTGTTTAGACCTACAACCAAAGTTATCCAAAGTTATAGGACCAAAGGTGGGTTTGTATGGAATTCCTATATAACTTTGGTTGTAGGTGTATGCAAACGTTGGAAATGGCTAAACAATCATAAACTATAGTTAAATCAATAGCTTTTTGTTTGTTTATGATTGTTTAGCCATTTCGACGTTTGTTTAGACCTACAACCAAAGTTACAGGACCAAAGGTGGGTGTGTATGGAATTCCTATATAACTTTGGTTGTAGGTGTATGCAAACGTTGGAAATGCCTAAACAATCATAAACTATAGTTAAATCGAATGCTTTTCGTTTGTTTATGATTATTTAGCCATTTCGACGTTTGTTTAGACCTACAACCAAAGTTATCCAAAGTTATAGGACCAAAGGTGGGTTTGTATGGAATTCCTATATAACTTTGGTTGTAGGTGTATGCAAACGTTGGAAATGGCTAAACAGTCATAAAGTATAGTTAAATCGAATGATTTTCGTTTGTTTATAATTGTTTAGCCATTTCGACGTTTGTTTAGACCTACAACCAAAGTTATCCAAAGTTATAGGACCAAAGGTGGATTTGTATGGAATTCCTATATAACTTTGGTTGTAGGTGTATGCAAACGTTGGAAATGGCTAAACAATCATAAACTATAGCTGTTAAATCGAGTGCTTTTCGTTTGTTTTTGATTGTTTAGCCATTTCGACGTTTGTTTAGGCCTACAACCAAAGTTATCCAAAGTTATAGGAACAAATGTGGGTTTGTATGGAATTTCTATATAACTTTGGTTGTAGGTGTATGCAAAAGTTGGAAATTTCTAAACAATCATAAACGATAGTTAAATCGAATGCTTTTCGTTTGTTTTTGAATGTTTAGCCATTTCGACGGTTGTTTAGACCTACAACCAAAGTTACAGGACCAAAGGTGGGTGTGTATGGAATTCCTATATAACTTTGGTTGTAGGTGTATGCAAACGTTGGAAATGGCTAAACAATCATAAACTATAGTTAAATCGAATGCTTTTCGTTTGTTTATGATTATTTAGCCATTTCGACGTTTGTTTAGACCTACAACCAAAGTTATCCAAAGTTATAGGACCAAAGGTGGGTTTGTATGGAATTCCTATATAACTTTGGTTGTAGGTGTATGCAAACGTTGGAAATGGCTAAACAATCATAAACTATAGTTAAATCGAATGATTTTCGTTTGTTTATAATTGTTTAGCCATTTCGACGTTTGTTTAGACCTACAACCAAAGTTATCCAAAGTTATAGGACCAAAGGTGGATTTGTATGGAATTCCTATATAACTTTGGTTGTAGGTGTATGCAAACGTTGGAAATGGCTAAACAATCATAAACTATAGTTAAATCGAATGATTTTCGTTTGTTTATAATTGTTTAGCCATTTCGACGTTTGTTTAGACCTACAACCAAAGTTATCCAAAGTTATAGGACCAAAGGTGGATTTGTATGGAATTCCTATATAACTTTGGTTGTAGGTGTATGCAAACGTTGGAAATGGCTAAACAATCATAAACTATAGCTGTTAAATCGAATGCTTTTCGTTTGTTTTTGATTGTTTAGCCATTTCGACGTTTGTTTAGACCTACAACCAAAGTTACAGGACCAAAGGTGGGTGTGTATGGAATTCCTATATAACTTTGGTTGTAGGTGTATGCAAACGTTGGAAATGGCTAAACAATCATAAACTATAGTTAAATCGAATGCTTTTCGTTTGTTTATGATTGTTTAGCGATTTCGACGTTTGTTTAGATCTACAACCAAAGTTATCCAAAGTTATAGGACCAAAGGTGGGTGTGTATGGAATTCCTATATAACTTTGGTTGTAGGTGTATGCAAACGTTGGAAATGGCTAAACAATCATAAATTATAGTTAAATCGAATGCTTTTCGTTTGTTTTTGATTGTTTAGCCATTTCGACGTTTGTTTAGGCCTACAACCAAAGTTATCCAAAGTTATATGAACAAAGGTGGGTTTGTATGGAATTCCTATATAACTTTGGTAGTAGGTGTATGCAAAAGTTGGAAATGGCTAAACAATCATAAACTATAGTTAAATCGAATGCTTTTCGTTTGTTTTTGATTGTTTAGCCATTTCGACGTTTGTTTAGACCTACAACCAAAGTTACAGGACCAAAGGTGGGTGTGTATGGAATTCCTATATAACTTTGGTTGTAGGTGTATGCAAACGTTGGAAATGGCTAAACAATCATAAACTATAGTTAAATCGAATGCTTTTCGTTTGTTTATGATTGTTTAGCGATTTCGACGTTTGTTTAGATCTACAACCAAAGTTATCCAAAGTTATAGGACCAAAGGTGGGTGTGTATGGAATTCCTATATAACTTTGGTTGTAGGTGTATGCAAACGTTGGAAATGGCTAAACAATCATAAATTATAGTTAAATCGAATGCTTTTCGTTTGTTTTTGATTGTTTAGCCATTTCGACGTTTGTTTAGGCCTACAACCAAAGTTATCCAAAGTTATATGAACAAAGGTGGGTTTGTATGGAATTCCTATATAACTTTGGTAGTAGGTGTATGCAAAAGTTGGAAATGGCTAAACAATCATAAACTATAGTTAAATCGAATGCTTTTCGTTTGTTTTTGATTGTTTAGCCATTTCGACGTTTGTTTAGGCCTACAACCAAAGTTATCCAAAGTTATATGAACAAAGGTGGGTTTGTATGGAATTCCTATATAACTTTGGTAGTAGGTGTATGCAAAAGTTGGAAATGGCTAAACAATCATAAACTATAGTTAAATCGAATGCTTTTCGTTTGTTTTTGATTGTTTAGCCATTTCGACGTTTGTTTAGACCTACAACCAAAGTTACAGGACCAAAGGTGGGTGTGTATGGAATTCCTATATAACTTTGGTTGTAGGTGTATGCAAACGTTGGAAATGGCTAAATGTTCCGTCGCCTCAAAGTTCGGAACCCCTGCAGGAGTCGTCTAAAATTCAAATCGACATCAATGTGGCAGGCCGGAATAAATATGAATAGAATCTTAGACAACCAACAACACCAGAGCAGCAGTTGCAGTCCAGCTTCAGCACGCTGTAAATTAAACATTTTATTTTGTAGTAAGTTATTGAGGGTTCGGCAGAAGAAAGCACTGTGAAGTGGAATTTCTTTTGCATTCCCTAATAACAACTAATTATCGCTAATTTAGTGTTAATAAACTTTTTTTAATTTATATTGCCAAATGTTTGCGGTGGTTAATAATTCATAGTGCATTTTAAATTTATATATTTGAATATATTTTTTTTTGTGTAAAAATTTTGATATTTTAATAAACTTAGTGTATCGAGAATTGCTATCAGCCCTCTTTTATTTTTCTTGCCTTTGTTAATTAATTCACGTTCATGTTGAACATTATTTTGGTCCTTCGAGCCGGATCTCGAAACACGGTTTAAACATAAATATCCGAATTTTCATGCGCAACATTTGGCAATCAATTAATCTAGCTTTCTTGACTCCAAGCACCATCCAAACGTAATCTCGTCTTGCAAATCAAAAATTTCAATTTGTTCGTAATTTCAATAACACTGCGACCGTAGCTACAAATTTAAACAATGGAAGAACTGTGCATCAAGCAAACGGTATTGAAAGAAAAGATTGAGCGTTCCATTGCTAATGGAAAACGGACGGCACTCGAAAAAAGAACTGTAGGTTTTTATGAAAACAAAATTGCAGATCTGAAGCTAAATTGGACTGAGTTCAATGATACAGACACCAAATTGAGAGAATTAATTATTAGTTCTAAAAAGGTGTGCACGCATGAGTACATAACACAAGATTGGTATTCTACGCTGGAAACAAAATACATAGAATATCTTGGCAACTTAACAGATGGCTTAATTCAGAAATCCGGAAGGGAATGTACCGTAGCAACATCTAATAATAACTCTACTGTTATTCATACAAGCAGTACGCCAACGCTGTTACCAAGAATTACTTTACCGAAGTTCGATGGCGATTATTCGAAGTGGCAATCATTTCGAGACTTATTTATTTCAGTGGTAGACGATAATGATGCATTATCGCAGGTCCAGAAGCTACATCATTTAAAGACATGCTTAACTGGAGAAGCAGAGCGACTTTTACGGCACTTTGCAATTACGAATGAAAACTATCAAAATGCATGGGATACGCTAACGCGTCGGTTTGAAAATAAACGAGTTCTTGTTAACACACAGTTAAGAATACTGACAAATCAAACAAAAATAATAACGGAAAATAGTACAAATATCAAACAATTACTAGATACAACGCAAGAATGCTTACAGCAATTGACGTCGTTGAAAATAAACATTTCAACGTGGGATACATTATTAATACATATTTTAGTCCAGAAACTTCCGTTCGTCACGTTGAAACTCTGGGAAGAAGAATTGGGAGCGAGTGAAGAACTGCCCACATACGAAAAATTTAAAAGATTTTTACAAACACGATTTAGGGTTTTAGAATCTATGTCACACGCATTAAAATCAAGTAACAAACAAACAATACCCAGCACAAAGACATACCATAGCTTGCATGCAAACGCATGCCCGGTTTGCGGGCAGGGACATTTCATTGCCACTTGTCCGAAATTTTTAAAAATGGAAACCACAGAAAGAAGGAAATGCATTCAGAACGCGAATCGATGTTTTAATTGCTTTTCTAGCAAGCACATCGCAAACGAATGTCAAAGCATATATAGGTGTAAACTATGCAAGGCATCACATCATAGTTTATTACATTTAGCAGGAACTAGTACCGAAACGGACAGGAAACGGGGAGCAGCATCAGTATCACATATAAAGGAAAGCAAATCACAACAGAATTTCAAGCGTCATGGTGAGGAGAAAGACGAGGCGAGCAATAACAATACAATGGAAGATGGATGCCAAAGTTTCTTTACAGATACACAAAATGCATTACTAGCCACGGCAGTAGTGGAAGCAGAGGATAAAACAGGTAAAAGGATTAATCTAAGATGTTTAGTGGACCCAGGCTCTCAAACATCATTTGTCACAAGAGACATTTACAAACGTTTAGGTTTACAAGGAAAGAACACCAACATACGAATCACGGGCCTGAACAGTAGTCAGGCAGCGCAGTCAAACTTACAAGTACAGCTTGTACTATATTCTCGACATAACAAGAACGTCAGTTTGCAGGTAAACATGCTTGTAATAGACAAGATTTCAGGGCCATTACCGATAAGCACAATCAAAACATCACAATGGAATTATTTAGCAAACCTGAATTTAGCAGATTCACAATATTGGCGAACAGGACCAATCGACATACTTTTAGGCGCTAACGCATATGCCAGCATGCTCTTGCATGGTTTAAGGAAGGGACCACGCAAGGCACCAATTGCAATAAATACAATGTTTGGGTGGATAGTCATGGGAAATATGCCCAGTGCTCATATTCAACAAACGAAATCCTTTATTGCTGCCAGCTCAACAGAGCAATTAAATGAACAATTGAAGAAGTTTTGGGAAATTGAAGAAGTTTGCAGCGAACCAATAATGAAAGCAGAAGATCAAGAATGTGAGCAGTTCTTTAAGGACACACATCAGAGATTACAAACCGGGCAATATCAAGTGAAGCTGCCTTTTAAAAATCAAACACAGCCGACCTTTGGTCCTTCAAGGCCTATCGCTCTAAGACGCTTTTTTAACTTAAAGCACAAATTGCAAGGCAATATGCAGCTCGAAAGGGAATACGAGAAATGCCTAAATGAATATATCTCACTGGGGCACATGGAAAGGGTAACAGAGAAAAACCGTCCTGACATGAATGAATATTACATACCGCATCATGCTGTATGTAAAGAAAGCACCACTACAAGAGTTAGAGTCGTGTTTGACGCTTCAGCTAAAAGTCGCAATGGAAAGTCTCTCAATGAGCAATTGATGGTGGGACCCACAATACAACCAAAACTAGCCTCAACATTGTTAAGGTTCCGAAAACATAAAGTAGCAATGATGGCCGATATAGAGAAGATGTACAGAATGGTACTAATTCACCCCGAGCAACGCACGTTTCAAAAAATTATATGGCAAGATCCTGAAACGAAGGCCATTGAGGATTATCAACTGCGTACCCTAACATTTGGAACAGCTTCAGCCCCATATCTCGCGATCCGCACACTACAACAATTAGCAATGGATGAAGTTGAACATTTTCCACTAGCATCAAAAACAGTACAGTCAGACTTCTATGTAGATGATATGCTAACTGGAGCGGATACAATAGAAGAAGCAGTGGAACTGCAAAGGCAATGCATCAATATGTTAAAAAAAAGGGAAGTTTAATTTAAGAAAGTGGTCGAGCAATAAGTTAGAAGTCTTGAAGTCCATACCACCAGAGCACAGGGAGTTACAAGGCGGATGTCAGCTCCAAGAAACTGAAGCTATTAAAACACTTGGTATTAAGTGGTATCCTGCAGGAGATTGTTTCACATTTTCAGTCCATTCTAATGACAACAACAATATCGTAAGCAAAAGAAAAATTTTGTCTGAAGTAGCTGCTTTATATGATCCATTAGGCTGGATAGCACCAGTAATTATCGTAGCTAAACTATTAATTCAAACATTATGGATCTCTGGCTGTTCTTGGGATAGCGAAGTTGATGATGCGATTAATAAACAATGGAGCACATTTAAAGATAAATTGAACGGACTACAAGAGGTTAAAATACCAAGATGGATCGGTATGTCAAAACACACGAAAAATATAGAGCTGCATGGGTTTTGCGACGCATCAAACAAGGCGTATGCTGCGGTGGTGTACATTCGTATCCACAATCATGTCATAAGAACCGAGCTGCTAAGTGCCAAAACTAAGGTGGCACCGATCCGACCTACCACTATCCCACGATTAGAACTAAATGGAGCCCTGCTATTAGCACACCTGTTAGAAACAATATTGCGAGACTTGCAAACAGAATCACCTGTCGCCATAACAGCATGGACAGACTCAACAGTGGTGCTTCAGTGGATAAGAAGTCACCCCTCAAGATGGAAGACGTATGTGGCCAATAGAGTGGCAGACATACAAACTATACTTAAACCAGAAAACTGGCGGTATGTTCCAACAACAGATAACCCAGCAGACGTGGCCTCTAGAGGTAGCTTTGCTGATGAAATTGGGAAAAATCGGTTGTGGTGGCATGGTCCGGAGTGGCTTGTAAAGGACGAAAGTAAATGGCCAAGAACTCCAGTAATTTCAAGAGAAAACCACCTGGAAGAAAAACAATCAAAGGTGTCACTGTACGTAACAATGGATCCAGGCATACTAGAACGATACTCATCGTTTTTCAAATTGACGCGCGTCATAGCTTTCATGAAACGATTTGTCAATAACGCACAACCCAGCAACAAAAAAAGAATTGGAGCGTTGACAAAGGAGGAATGAACAGAAGCCCAAACAACAATTTTTAAATTGGTTCAATTAAGCAGTTTTCCTGATGAAATTGCAGCTATAAAAAAAAATGAGTTTTTACCAAAAAGAAGCAAATTGGCAACATTGAACCCAATACTCGACTCAACCAAACTCCTAAGGGTGGGTGGTCGATTAGAATTTGCCCATTTAGCGTACAATCGGAAACATCCCATAATTTTGCCAACGCAACATCACATTACAAACTTAATAATTGACGAGACACATTTACGCACATTACACGGGGGAGTGAGTTTAGTATTAAACACCACCCGCGATTGTTATTGGATCCTTGACGCGAAACGCATTATCTCAAAAAGAATAAATCTCTGCAAGATTTGCATCACACATCGGCAAAAAACAAGATACCAACTAATGGGAAACCTACCGTCATCGCGCGTAAACATTTCGAAGCCCTTTTCAAAGGTAGGCATTGATTATGCTGGTCCGATTACTTTAAAAACATCCCCACATAGAACGCCAAAAACATATAAGGGATACTTCTGCATTTATATTTGCATGGCCACTAAGGCAATTCATTTGGAACTTGCGTCCGATATGACCGCAGATGCATTTATTGCAGCACTGAAAAGATTTACATCAAGAAGAGGTCTGTGTACAGATATTTACTCGGATTGTGGCACAAATTTCCAAGGAGCCCAGAAGAAAGTAAAAACCGATTTTGACAAAGCCGTAAAACTTGCATCTGAAGGAGCAGCAAAATACCTTGAGTCAAAAAACATTACATGGCATTTTAATCCCCCAGCGGCACCCCATTTCGGAGGACTTTGGGAGGCAGGGGTGAAATCGGTCAAGTATCACTTGCGACGCGTGGTCGGCAAATCAGTTTACACTTATGAGGAATATTCAACCATTCTCGCGCAAATCGAAGCGTGTGTAAACTCTGGCCCACTTTGCCCAATCGAAAATTCAACCGACAATCTCGATGTGCTCACACCCGCACATTTCCTAGTCGGACAAATCCTTACCGCAATACCAGAGCCAGTAATTGAAGATCAAAAACTAAGCCTAAATCGCAGATGGAAACATGTTCAGTATATAACGCAACAATTCTGGATTAGATGGTCCAAGGACTATTTAAACAGACTTCAACAAAGGCCAAAATGGTTAAAGGTATCGCCAAACATAAAGGTCGGAGACATAGTATTAATCAAAAACGAGAACACAGCTCCAATGCATTGGCCTTTGGGAAGAATTGAGCAAGTATTTCCTGGAAAGGATGGGTTAGTGAGAGTAGCCAACGTAAGGACGAGCACAACGACTCTACGAAGACCGATTGTAAAATTATGTCGTTTGCCTGTAGAAGGTGAAACAGTAAACCAAAGGGAATAGATTAATTACAATCTCTTTATGTGTACTTGTCCTATGTCATTTGTGTCAAACTCCCATAACTGTTAATATTAATTCAAACAATTCATTACAGCAAAAAGGAAATGTTTTCCTATGACGATGACATTCTCGTGCTGGATGAAGAAGTTCGTTTTTCTGGGTCACGGAGTCCAGCCTGGGATCCAGCTGTATTAGATGACGAAGCTCGTTTTGCTGGGTCAAGTAGTCCAGCCTGGGATCCAGCCGTATTAGAAGATGAAGTCCGTTATGCCGGGTCAAGGAGTCCGGCATGGGATCCATCCGCATTAGAAGAAATACCGCAGCCGAAGACCTCAAAGTTCGATGATGCTCACAAACATCACCCAGCAATGATCAACTTGACGGACACAGACGAACTACCACCGGCCAGGATAAATGGTGTATATGAGACAAAATGGAGTCGCTTACGCCCTTCAGATACAATACAAGAAGTCAGAATGCGGAGGGAAAACGATATTCAGAAATTCGTAACTAAAGAAGGTGTGGAAGTGTATATCCCAAAAAGGATTCTAGATAGAATCGACTTTGAAAAAATACGGGACTCTAAGAGCAAGGAATTTAAAATTAACCTCCCAGATAGGTTTGAAATACGCTTACATGTATACAAAGACAATAGAATTAGATTTCATCATTATGGAAAAAGGAAAAGAACAAAACCTGGATGTAATAAGGTTCCAAAGCAGTGAATTAATTAAATATTGAAGTATATCAAATGAAAAAAAAAAAAAAAAAATGAATTGATTATCACAAACACAACTGAATTATTATAACAACAACTGAATTCAATCATAACCAAGGAAGATGGTTAGTGTTGAACGCTGTACAGGAAAACCAAGCGTTCAACGGGTGGGGGAATGTTCCGTCGCCTCAAAGTTCGGAACCCCTGCAGGAGTCGTCTAAAATTCAAATCGACATCAATGTGGCAGGCCAGAATAAATATGAATAGAATCTTAGACAACCAACAACACCAGAGTAGCAGTTGCAGTCCAGCTTCAGCACGCTGTAAATTAAACATTTTATTTTGTAGTAAGTTATTGAGGGTTCGGCAGAAGAAAGCACTGTGAAGTGGAATTTCTTTTGCATTCCCTAATAACAACTAATTATCGCTAATTTAGTGTTAATAAACTTTTTTTAATTTATATTGCCAAATGTTTGCGGTGGTTAATAATTCATAGTGCATTTTAAATTTATATATTTGAATATATTTTTTTTTGTGTAAAAATTTTGATATTTTAATAAACTTAGTGTATCGAGAATTGCTATCAGCCCTCTTTTATTTTTCTTGCCTTTGTTAATTAATTCACGTTCATGTTGAACACTAAACAATCATAAACTATAGTTAAATCGAATGCTTTTCGTTTGTTTATGATTGTTTAGCGATTTCGACGTTTGTTTAGATCTACAACCAAAGTTACAGGACCAAAGGTGGGTGTGTATGGAATTCCTATATAACTTTGGTTGTAGGTGTATGCAAACGTTGGAAATGGCTAAACAATCATAAACTATAGCTGTTAAATCGAGTGCTTTTCGTTTGTTTTTGATTGTTTAGCCATTTCGACGTTTGTTTAGGCCTACAACCAAAGTTATCCAAAGTTATAGGAACAAATGTGGGTTTGTATGGAATTCCTATATAACTTTGGTTGTAGGTGTATGCAAACGTTGGAAATGGCTAAACAATCATAAACTATAGTTAAATCGAATGATTTTCGTTTGTTTATAATTGTTTAGCCATTTCGACGTTTGTTTAGACCTACAACCAAAGTTATCCAAAGTTATAGGACCAAAGGTGGATTTGTATGGAATTCCTATATAACTTTGGTTGTAGGTGTATGCAAACGTTGGAAATGGCTAAACAATCATAAACTATAGCTGTTAAATCGAATGCTTTTCGTTTGTTTTTGACTGTTTAGCCATTTCGACGTTTGTTTAGGCCTACAACCAAAGTTATCCAAAGTTATAGGACCAAAGGTGGATTTGTATGGAATTCCTATATAACTTTGGTTGTAGGTGTATGCAAACGTTGGAAATGGCTAAACAATCATAAACTATAGTTAAATCGAGTGCTTTTCGTTTGTTTTTGATTGTTTATCCATTTCGACGTTTGTTTAGGCCTACAACCAAAGTTATCCAAAGTTATAGGAACAAATGTGGGTTTGTATGGAATTCCTATATAACTTTGGTTGTAGGTGTATGCAAACGTTGGAAATGGCTAAACAATCATAAACTATAGTTAAATCGAATGATTTTCGTTTGTTTATAATTGTTTAGCCATTTCGACGTTTGTTTAGACCTACAACCAAAGTTATCCAAAGTTATAGGACCAAAGGTGGATGTGTATGGAATTCCTATATAACTTTGGTTGTAGGTGTATGCAAACGTTGGAAATGGCTAAACAATCATAAACTATAGTTAAATCGAGTGCTTTTCGTTTGTTTTTGATTGTTTAGCCATTTCGACGTTTGTTTAGGCCTACAACCAAAGTTATCCAAAGTTATAGGAACAAATGTGGGTTTGTATGGAATTCCTATATACCTTTGGTTGTAGGTGTATGCAAAAGTTGGAAATGGCTAAACAATCATAAACTATAGTTAAATCGAATGCTTTTCGTTTGTTTATGATTGTTTAGCCATTTCGACGTTTGTTTAGACCTACAACCAAAGTTATAGGAACAAAGGTGGGTGTGTATGGAATTCCTATATAACTTTGGTTGTAGGTGTATGCAAACGTTGGAAATGGCTAAACAATCATAAAATATAGTTAAATCGAATGCTTTTCGTTTCTTTATGATTGTTTAGCCATTTCGACGTTTGTTTAGACCTACAACCAAAGTTATCCAAAGTTATAGGACTAAGGTGGGTGTGTATGGAATTCCTATATAACTTTGGTTGTAGGTGTATGCAAACGTTGGAAATGGCTAAACAATCATAAACTATAGTTAAATCGAATGCTTTTCGTTTCTTTATGATTGTTTAGCCATTTCGACGTTTGTTTAGACCTACAACCAAAGTTATCCAAAGTTATAGGACTAAGGTGGGTGTGTATGGAATTCCTATATAACTTTGGTTGTAGGTGTATGCAAACGTTGGAAATGGCTAAACAATCATAAAATATAGTTAAATCGAATGCTTTTCGTTTGTTTATGATTGTTTAGTCATTTCGACGTTTGTTTAGACCTACAACCAAAGTTATTCAAAGTTATATGAACAAAGGTGGGTTTGTATGGAATTCCTATATAACTTTGGTTGTAGGTGTATGCAAAAGTTGGAAATGGCTAAACAATCATAAACTATAGTTAAGTCGAATGCTTTTCGTTTGTTTTTGATTGTTTAGCCATTTCGACGTTTGTTTAGACCTACAACCAAAGTTACAGGACCAAAGGTGGGTGTGTATGGAATTCCTATATAACTTTGGTTGTAGGTGTATGCAAACGTTGGAAATGGCTAAACAATCATAAACTATAGTTAAATCGAATGCTTTTCGTTTGTTTATGATTATTTAGCCATTTCGACGTTTGTTTAGGCCTACAACCAAAGTTATCCAAAGTTATAGGACCAAAGGTGGGTTTGTATGGAATTCCTATATAACTTTGGTTGTAGGTGTATGCAAACGTTGGAAATGGTTAAACAATCATAAACTATAGTTAAATCGAATGATTTTCGTTTGTTTATAATTGTTTAGCCATTTCGACGTTTGTTTAGACCTACAACCAAAGTTATCCAAAGTTATAGGACCAAAGGTGGATTTGTATGGAATTCCTATATAACTTTGGTTGTAGGTGTATGCAAACGTTGGAAATGGCTAAACAATCATAAACTATAGTTAAATCGAGTGCTTTTCGTTTGTTTTTGATTGTTTAGCCATTTCGACGTTTGTTTAGGCCTACAACCAAAGTTATCCAAAGTTATAGGAACAAATGTGGGTTTGTATGGAATTCCTATATAACTTTGGTTGTAGGTGTATGCAAAAGTTGGAAATGGCTAAACAATCATAAACTATAGTTAAATCGAATGCTTTTCGTTTGTTTTTGATTGTTTAACCATTTCGACGTTTGTTTAGACCTACAACCAAAGTTACAGGACCAAAGGTGGGTGTGTATGGAATTCCTATATAACTTTGGTTGTAGGTGTATGCAAACGTTGGAAATGGCTAAACAATCATAAACTATAGTTAAATCGAATGCTTTTCGTTTGTTTATGATTATATAGCCATTTCGACGTTTGTTTAGACCTACAACCAAAGTTATCCAAAGTTATAGGACCAAAGGTGGGTTTGTATGGAATTCCTATATAACTTTGGTTGTAGGTGTATGCAAAAGTTGGAAATGGCTAAACAATCATAAACTATAGTTAAATCGAATGGTTTTCGTTTGTTTTTGATTGTTTAGCCATTGCGACGTTTGTTTAGACCTACAACCAAAGTTACAGGACCAAAGGTGGGTGTGTATGGAATTCCTATATAACTTTGGTTGTAGGTGTATGCAAACGTTGGAAATGGCTAAACAATCATAAACTATAGTTAAATCGAATGCTTTTCGTTTGTTTATGATTATTTAGCCATTTCGACGTTTGTTTAGACCTACAACCAAAGTTATCCAAAGTTATAGGACCAAAGGTGGGTTTGTATGGAATTCCTATATAACTTTGGTTGTAGGTGTATGCAAAAGTTGGAAATGGCTAAACAATCATAGACTATAGTTAAATCGTATGCTTTTCGTTTGTTTTTGATTGTTTAGCCATTTCGACGTTTGTTTAGACCTACAACCAAAGTTACAGGACCAAAGGTGGGTGTGTATGGAATTCCTATATAACTTTGGTTGTAGGTGTATGCAAAAGTTGGAAATGGCTAAACAATCATAAACTATAGTTAAATCGAATGCTTTTCGTTTGTTTATGATTATTTAGCCATTTCGACGTTTGTTTAGGCCTACAACCAAAGTTATCCAAAGTTATAGGACCAAAGGTGGGTTTGTATGGAATTCCTATATAACTTTGGTTGTAGGTGTATGCAAACGTTGGAAATGCTTAAACAATCATAAACTATAGTTAAATCGAATGATTTTCGTTTGTTTATAATTGTTTAGCCATTTCGACGTTTGTTTAGACCTACAACCAAAGTTATCCAAAGTTATAGGACCAAAGGTGGATTTGTATGGAATTCCTATATAACTTTGGTTGTAGGTGTATGCAAACGTTGGAAATGGCTAAACAATCATAAACTATAGTTAAATCGAGTGCTTTTCGTTTGTTTTTGATTGTTTAGCCATTTCGACGTTTGTTTAGGCCTACAACCAAAGTTATCCAAAGTTATAGGAACAAAATGTGGGTTGGTATGGAATTCCTATATAACTTTGGTTGTAGGTTTTTGCAAAAGTTGGAAATGGCTAAACAATCATAAACTATAGTTAAATCGAATGCTTTTCGTTTGTTTTTGATTGTTTAACCATTTCGACGTTTGTTTAGACCTACAACCAAAGTTACAGGACCAAAGGGGGTGTGTATGGAATTCCTATATAACTTTGGTTGTAGGTGTATGCAAACATTGGAAATGGCTAAACAATCATAAACTATAGTTAAATCGAATGCTTTTCGTTTGTTTATGATTATTTAGCCATTTCGACGTTTGTTTAGACCTACAACCAAAGTTATCCAAAGTTATAGGACCAAAGGTGGGTTTGTATGGAATTCCTATATAACTTTGGTTGTAGGTGTATGCAAAAGTTGGAAATGGCTAAACAATCATAAACTATAGTTAAATCGAATGCTTTTCGTTTGTTTTTGATTGTTTAGGCATTTCGACGTTTGTTTAGACCTACAACCAAAGTTACAGGACCAAAGGTGGGTGTGTATGGAATTCCTATATAACTTTGGTTGTAGGTGTATGCAAACGTTGGAAATGGCTAAACAATCATAAACTATAGTTAAATCGAATGCTTTTCGTTTGTTTATGATTATTTAGCCATTTCGACGTTTGTTTAGGCCTACAACCAAAGTTATCCAAAGTTATAGGACCAAAGGTGGGTTTGTATGGAATTCCTATATAACTTTGGTTGTAGGTGTATGCAAACGTTGGAAATGGCTAAACAATCATAAACTATAGTTAAATCGAATGATTTTCGTTTGTTTCTAATTGTTTAGCCATTTCGACGTTTGTTTAGACCTACAACCAAAGTTACAGTTATCCAAAGTTATAGGACCAAAGGTGGATTTGTATGGAATTCCTATATAACTTTGGTTGTAGGTGTATGCAAACGTTGGAAATGGCTAAACAATCATAAACTATAGTTAAATCGAATGATTTTCGTTTGTTTATAATTGTTTAGCCATTTCGACGTTTGTTTAGACCTACAACCAAAGTTATCCAAAGTTATAGGACCAAAGGTGGATTTGTATGGAATTCCTATATAACTTTGGTTGTAGGTGTATGCAAACGTTGGAAATGGCTAAACAATCATAAACTATAGTTAAATCGAATGATTTTCGTTTGTTTATAATTGTTTAGCCATTTCGACGTTTGTTTAGACCTACAACCAAAGTTATCCAAAGTTATAGGACCAAAGGTGGATTTGTATGGAATTCCTATATAACTTTGGTTGTAGGTGTATGCAAAAGTTGGAAATGGCTAAACAATCATAAACTATAGTTAAATCGAGTGCTTTTCGTTTGTTTTTGATTGTTTAGCCATTTCGACGTTTGTTTAGGCCTACAACCAAAGTTATCCAAAGTTATAGGAACAAATGTGGGTTTGTATGGAATTCCTATATAACTTTGGTAGTAGGTGTATGCAAAAGTTGGAAATGGCTAAACAATCATAAACTATAGTTAAATCGAATGCTTTTCGTTTGTTTATAATTGTTTAGCCATTTCGACGTTTGTTTAGGCCTACAACCAAAGTTATCCAAAGTTATATGAACAAAGGTGGGTTTGTATGGAATTCCTATATAACTTTGGTTGTAGGTGTATGCAAACGTTGGAAATGGCTAAACAATCATAAACTATAGTTAAATCGAATGCTTTTCGTTTGTTTATAATTGTTTAGCCATTTCGACGTTTGTTTAGACCTACAACCAAAGTTACAGGACCAAAGGTGGGTGTGTATGGAATTCCTATATAACTTTGGTTGTAGGTGTATGCAAACGTTGGAAATGGCTAAACAATCATAAACTATAGTTAAATCGAATGCTTTTCGTTTGTTTATGATTATTTAGCCATTTCGACGTTTGTTTAGACCTACAACCAAAGTTATCCAAAGTTATAGGACCAAAGGTGGGTTTGTATGGAATTCCTATATAACTTTGGTTGTAGGTGTATGCAAACGTTGGAAATGGCTAAACAATCATAAACTATAGTTAAATCGAATGCTTTTCGTTTGTTTATGATTGTTTAGCCATTTCGACGTTTGTTTAGACCTACAACCAAAGTTATAGGAACAAAGGTGGGTGTGTATGGAATTCCTATATAACTTTGGTTGTAGGTGTATGCAAACGTTGGAAATGGCTAAACAATCATAAACTATAGTTAAATCGAATGCTTTTCGTTTGTTTATGATTGTTTAGCCATTTCGACGTTTGTTTAGGCCTACAACCAAAGTTATCCAAAGTTATATGAACAAATGTGGGTTTGTTTGGAATTCCTATATAACTTTGGTTGTAGGTGTATGCAAACGTTGGAAATGGCTAAACAATCATAAACTATAGTTAAATCGAATGCTTTTCGTTTGTTTATGATTGTTTAGCCATTTCGACGTTTGTTTAGACCTACAACCAAAGTTATCCAAAGTTATAGGACCAAAGGTGGGTGTGTATGGAATTCCTATATAACTTTGGTTGTAGGTGTATGCAAACGTTGGAAATGGCTAAACAATCATAAAATATAGTTAAATCGAATGCTTTTCGTTTGTTTATGATTGTTTAGTCATTTCGACGTTTGTTTAGACCTACAACCAAAGTTATTCAAAGTTATATGAACAAAGGTGGGTTTGTATGGAATTCCTATATAACTTTGGTTGTAGGTGTATGCAAACGTTGGAAATGGCTAAATAATCATAAACTATAGTTAAATCGAATGCTTTTCGTTTGTTTATGATTGTTTAGCCATTTCGACGTTTGTTTAGACCTACAACCAAAGTTATCCAAAGTTATATGAACAAAGGTGGGTTTGTATGGAATTCCTATATAACTTTGGTTGTAGGTGTATGCAAAAGTTGGAAATGGCTAAACAATCATAAACTATAGTTAAATCGAATGCTTTTCGTTTGTTTTTGATTGTTTAGCCATTTCGACGTTTGTTTAGACCTACAACCAAAGTTACAGGACCAAAGGTGGGTGTGTATGGAATTCCTATATAACTTTGGTTGTAGGTGTATGCAAACGTTGGAAATGGCTAAACAATCATAAACTATAGTTAAATCGAATGCTTTTCGTTTGTTTATGATTATTTAGCCATTTCGACGTTTGTTTAGGCCTACAACCAAAGTTATCCAAAGTTATAGGACCAAAGGTGGGTTTGTATGGAATTCCTATATAACTTTGGTTGTAGGTGTATGCAAACGTTGGAAATGGTTAAACAATCATAAACTATAGTTAAATCGAATGATTTTCGTTTGTTTATAACTGTTTAGCCATTTCGACGTTTGTTTAGACCTACAACCAAAGTTATCCAAAGTTATAGGACCAAAGGTGGATTTGTATGGAATTCCTATATAACTTTGGTTGTAGGTGTATGCAAACGTTGGAAATGGCTAAACAATCATAAACTATAGTTAAATCGAGTGCTTTTCGTTTGTTTTTGATTGTTTAGCCATTTCGACGTTTGTTTAGGCCTACAACCAAAGTTATCCAAAGTTATAGGAACAAATGTGGGTTTGTATGGAATTCCTATATAACTTTGGTTGTAGGTGTATGCAAAAGTTGGAAATGGCTAAACAATCATAAACTATAGTTAAATCGAATGCTTTTCGTTTGTTTTTGATTGTTTAACCATTTCGACGTTTGTTTAGACCTACAACCAAAGTTACAGGACCAAAGGTGGGTGTGTATGGAATTCCTATATAACTTTGGTTGTAGGTGTATGCAAACGTTGGAAATGGCTAAACAATCATAAACTATAGTTAAATCGAATGCTTTTCGTTTGTTTATGATTATATAGCCATTTCGACGTTTGTTTAGACCTACAACTAAAGTTATCCAAAGTTATAGGACCAAAGGTGGGTTTGTATGGAATTCCTATATAACTTTGGTTGTAGGTGTATGCAAAAGTTGGAAATGGCTAAACAATCATAAACTATAGTTAAATCGAATGGTTTTCGTTTGTTTTTGATTGTTTAGCCATTTCGACGTTTGTTTAGACCTACAACCAAAGTTACAGGACCAAAGGTGGGTGTGTATGGAATTCCTATATAACTTTGGTTGTAGGTGTATGCAAACGTTGGAAATGGCTAAACAATCATAAACTATAGTTAAATCGAATGCTTTTCGTTTGTTTATGATTGTTTAGCCATTTCGACGTTTGTTTAGGCCTACAACCAAAGTTATCCAAAGTTATATGAACAAATGTGGGTTTGTCTGGAATTCCTATATAACTTTGGTTGTAGGTGTATGCAAACGTTGGAAATGGCTAAACAATCATAAACTATAGTTAAATCGAATGCTTTTCGTTTGTTTATGATTGTTTAGCGATTTCGACGTTTGTTTAGATCTACAACCAAAGTTATCCAAAGTTATAGGACCAAAGGTGGGTGTGTATGGAATTCCTATATAACTTTGGTTGTAGGTGTATGCAAACGTTGGAAATGGCTAAACAATCATAAAATATAGTTAAATCGAATGCTTTTCGTTTGTTTATGATTGTTTAGTCATTTCGACGTTTGTTTAGACCTACAACCAAAGTTATCCAAAGTTATATGAACAAAGGTGGGTTTG
>CAUJAV010000067.1:15000-17500 GCA_963082835.1 Leptogaster cylindrica | reverse complement strand
CAGCAGTAAATGCCATGCTCTTCTAGTCCATCTACCATATCTCTCTTCGAAAGACTTCCATGGTAGTACGACTATGAAACAGAAAAGAAAACTCTTTCGATATTTCTCGACGGCTTCTTTATGGTTGTTTCTGTTGCCAGGATGAGCATAAGAGCCCATTTTTAATAACAAACGTATACTCAACAGGTTACGGAATTGGAACTGTATTCCCTTTCGTTCAATATATTAAGTATTATATTTTTATGTAACTTAACATTTTTGAGCTTTCGCCTTGAACTTAGGACCGACTAACTCGTGATCAACCACTGTTCACACGAAACCCTTCTCCACTTCAGTCCTCCAAGGTCTCATTCGATTATTTGCTACTACCACCAAGATCTGTACCAATGGCGGCTCCATGTAGGCTTACGCCAAACACTTCTACGCACACCATTGTACCCTCCTACTCACTAAAGTTTCAAAATTTAGTATAAATTTATGTTTATATAAATCATATACTTTAGCGGTGATGTATAGGCATACAACTTGAGCGCCATCCATTTTAAGGGCTAGTTGCTTCGGCAGGTGAGTTGTTACACACTCCTTAGCGGATTACGACTTCCATGTCCACCGTCCTGCTGTTTTAAGCAAGCAACGCCTTTCATGGTATCGGTATGAGTTGTTAATTTGGGCGCCGTAACATCACGTTTGGTTCATCCCACAGCGCCAGTTCTGCTTACCAAAAGTGGCCCACTGGGCACAATATATCATAGCCTTCACCTTCATATCAAGAAAGGTAAGGTTCTTACCTATTTAAAGTTTGAGAATAGGTTAAGGTCGTTTCGGCCCTAATGCCTCTAATCATTCGCTTTACCAAATAAGATTATGTTATACAATATTTAATTGCACCAGCTATCCTGAGGGAAACTTCGGAGGGAACCAGCTACTAGATAGTTCGATTAGTCTTGCGCCCCTATACCCAATTCTGACAATCGATTTGCACGTCAGAACTGTTTCGGTCTTCCATCAGGGTTTCCCCTGACTTCAACCTGATCAGGTATAGTTCACCATCTTTCGGGTCACAACATATATGCTAAAGGTACGCTCTAGTTAGAGGCATATATAATATAAATAAAATTTATATCAAAATGCATAACTGTATAGAACGCCCCGGGATGGAATATATATTTCAATTATATATATATAATCCCATATTTTTTAAAAACAGTTAAGTTAATTACGCCCTTAGGTTTATTTTAAATACCTAATGACTTGCACACATGTTAGACTCCTTGGTCCGTGTTTCAAGACGGGTCCCGAAGGTATCCTAAATCTATAGCATTGTTAATCATATAAACGCATATAATTAACATAAATATATATAAATATCTATGTTATTACAACATGTAAAATGTTAGCGTTATATATTAAAAAATCTGTCAATAATTTATCCGTATTTGCATTTAAATTAGATTTTATACTTATTATGAATAAAATTCATAAAAATGTATAAACTGATCTAAGCAAACCTTTTGATAAATTTATATTAAATATTAACAGATTACAATGTCCTTATATGAAAAAATTGCACATTATCAATATATTAATATAAGTTTAATACATCTTTAACGATGAATTTTTCATATTGGATATTCAGGTTCATCGGGCTTAACCTCTAAGCAGTTTCACGTACTATTTAACTCTCTATTCAGAGTTCTTTTCAACTTTCCCTCACGGTACTTGTTTGCTATCGGTCTCATGGTTATATTTAGTTTTAGATGGAGTTTACCACCATATTAGTGCTGCACTATCAAGCAACACGACTCTTAGGAAACATCTTCTAATAATCATTAACGCCTCTACGGGCCTGGCACCCTCTATGGGTAAATGGCCTCATTTAAGAAGGACTTGGACTGTTAATTATTCATATTAGATAATAGATATTCCATACACTGCATCTTATATTTGCCTATACAACAAAATAACTCAGTGCTGAACTATTTTCTTTTCGCTCGCCGCTACTAAGAAAATCCTTGTTAGTTTCTTTTCCTTCCCTCATTAATATGCTTAAATTCAGGGAGTAATCTCATATGAGTTGAGGTTGTTTTATTTATATTTTATCTATATTTTCCATATATAAATGTATAGCATTTACTTTTTCAGGCTATTCTAGAAGCAAAAATTTTACATTTTTATACTAGATATGCCTTCTTAATAATGCATATATATATATAATTTATATTAATATCATAGATGATAATCTATTGATATAACATATGCTAAAAATTATATAATTATATATAATTTAGCAACTCTTTCGGAAAATTCTTACAACCCTCAACCATATGTAGTCCATGCAGCACTTTTAAAGTACTTGATGATAGCATGGACTGCAATATGCGTTCAAAATGTCGATGTTCATGTGTCCTGCAGTTCACACGATGACGCACAGTTTGCTGCGTTCTTCATCGACCCATGAGCCAAGTGATCCTCCGCTTAGAGTATTCATTTTTTTTATCTT
>CAUJAV010000067.1:7500-12500 GCA_963082835.1 Leptogaster cylindrica | reverse complement strand
AAATCTCTTATAACCAAAGGTTATTTAATAATGAATTTTATCATTAATATGAAACATCGTTTGTTAGTAACCATAAAGACGGTTTATCAAAAATGTTCCAAAACACATCATTATAAAATTAATCATAATGAATACTGACAATTTCACTATAGTAAAATTTTCATTCTCGTTCGTGACAAAATTTTGGCTTAAAAAAATAGGATCGACCCAAAGTGTTTTCTTAATAATGATCATGCAACATGAGTATTTATTATGAAAAGGTCTTTCTTAATATTTTCATAATGCCACTTGATACTTATTTTATATAAAACGTGGTTACTTATTAAAACCATCAAGATGGTTATAACACACTTTATAATTTTCATTCTCGTTCGTGACAAAATTTTCGCTAAAAAAAATGGGATCGACCCAAAGTGCTTTCTTAATAATGATCATGCAACATGAGTATTTATTATGAAAAGGTCTTTCTTAATATTTTCATAATGCCACTTGATACTTATTTTATATAAAACGTGGTTACTTATTAAAACCATTAAGATGGTTATAACACACTTTATAATTTTCATTCTCGTTCGTGACAAAATTTTCGCCTAAAAAAATGGGATCGACCCAAAGTGCTTTCTTAATAATGAGCATGCAACATGAGTATTTATTATGAAAAGGTCTTACTTAATATTTTCATAATGCCACTTGATACTTTTTTTTATATAAAACGTGGTTGCTTATTAAAACCATCAAGATGGTTATAAAACATTTTCTATTAAACGTGTTTTCTTAATAATGAGCATGCAACATGAGTATTTATTATGAAAAGGTCTTACTTAATATTTTCATAATGCCACTTGATACTTGTTTTATATAAAACGTGGTTGCTTATTAAAACCATCAAGATGGTTATAAAACATTTTCTATAAAACGTGTTTTCTTAATAATGAGCATGCAACATGAGTATTTATTATGAAAAGGTCTTACTTAATATTTTCATAATGCCACTTGATACTTTTTTTATATAAAACGTGGTTGCTTATTAAAACCATCAAGATGGTTATAAAACATTTTCTATTAAACGTGTTTTCTTAATAATGAGCATGCAACATGAGTATTTATTATGAAAAGGTCTTACTTAATATTTTCATAATGCCACTTGATACTTATTTTATATAAAACGTGGTTGCTTATTAAAACCATCAAGATGGTTACAACACATTTTCTATTAAACGTGTTTTCTTAATAATGAGCATGCAACATGAGTATTTATTATGAAAAGGTCTTACTTAATATTTTCATAATGCCACTTGATACTTATTTTATATAAAACGTGGTTGCTTATTAAAACCATCAAGATGGTTATAAAACATTTTCTATAAAACGTGTTTTCTTAATAATGAGCATGCAACATGAGTATTTATTATGAAAAGGTCTTACTTAATATTTTCATAATGCCACTTGATACTTTTTTTATATAAAACGTGGTTGCTTATTAAAACCATCAAGATGGTTATAAAACATTTTCTATTAAACGTGTTTTCTTAATAATGAGCATGCAACATGAGTATTTATTATGAAAAGGTCTTACTTAATATTTTCATAATGCCACTTGATACTTATTTTATATAAAACGTGGTTGCTTATTAAAACCATCAAGATGGTTACAACACATTTTCTATTAAACGTGTTTTCTTAATAATGAGCATGCAACATGAGTATTTATTATGAAAAGGTCTTACTTAATATTTTCATAATGCCACTTGATACTTATTTTATATAAAACGTGGTTGCTTATTAAAACCATCAAGATGGTTATAAAACATTTTCTATTAAACGTGTTTTCTTAATAATGAGCATGCAACATGAGTATTTATTATGAAAAGGTCTTACTTAATATTTTCATAATGCCACTTGATACTTGTTTTATATAAAACGTGGTTGCTTATTAAAACCATCAAGATGGTTATAAAACATTTTCTATAAAACGTGTTTTCTTAATAATGAGCATGCAACATGAGTATTTATTATGAAAAGGTCTTACTTAATATTTTCATAATGCCACTTGATACTTTTTTTATATAAAACGTGGTTGCTTATTAAAACCATCAAGATGGTTATAAAACATTTTCTATTAAACGTGTTTTCTTAATAATGAGCATGCAACATGAGTATTTATTATGAAAAGGTCTTACTTAATATTTTCATAATGCCACTTGATACTTGTTTTATATAAAACGTGGTTGCTTATTAAAACCATCAAGATGGTTATAAAACATTTTCTATTAAACGTGTTTTCTTAATAACGAGCATGCAACATGAGTATTTATTATGAAAAGGTCTTACTTAATATTTTCATAATGCCACTTGATACTTATTTTATATAAAACGTGGTTGCTTATTAAAACCATCAAGATGGTTAGTATTTATTATGAAAAGGTCTTACTTAATATTTTCATAATGCCACTTGATACTTGTTTTATATAAAACGTGGTTGCTTATTAAAACCATCAAGATGGTTATAAAACATTTTCTATAAAACGTGTTTTCTTAATAATGAGCATGCAACATGAGTATTTATTATGAAAAGGTCTTACTTAATATTTTCATAATGCCACTTGATACTTTTTTTATATAAAACGTGGTTGCTTATTAAAACCATCAAGATGGTTATAAAACATTTTCTATTAAACGTGTTTTCTTAATAATGAGCATGCAACATGAGTATTTATTATGAAAAGGTCTTACTTAATATTTTCATAATGCCACTTGATACTTGTTTTATATAAAACGTGGTTGCTTATTAAAACCATCAAGATGGTTATAAAACATTTTCTATAAAACGTGTTTTCTTAATAATGAGCATGCAACATGAGTATTTATTATGAAAAGGTCTTACTTAATATTTTCATAATGCCACTTGATACTTTTTTTATATAAAACGTGGTTGCTTATTAAAACCATCAAGATGGTTATAAAACATTTTCTATTAAACGTGTTTTCTTAATAATGAGCATGCAACATGAGTATTTATTATGAAAAGGTCTTACTTAATATTTTCATAATGCCACTTGATACTTGTTTTATATAAAACGTGGTTGCTTATTAAAACCATCAAGATGGTTATAAAACATTTTCTATTAAACGTGTTTTCTTAATAACGAGCATGCAACATGAGTATTTATTATGAAAAGGTCTTACTTAATATTTTCATAATGCCACTTGATACTTATTTTATATAAAACGTGGTTGCTTATTAAAACCATCAAGATGGTTATAAAACATTTTCTATTAAACGTGTTTTCTTAGTAATGAGCATGCAACATGACTATTATTATAAAATGGTCTTTCTTAGTATTTCCATAATAACACTTCGTATTTATTTTCTATTAAACGTGTTTTCTTAGTAATGAGCATGCAACATGACTATTATTATAAAATGGTATTTCTTAATATTTCCATAATGCCACTTGACACTCCAATAGATAGGGACAGTAGGAATCTCGTTAATCATTTCATTCGTGTTACTAATTTGTTGAGGAGGCATTTAGGCTCATTAAGAGAGTCACAGCTACTCCCGCCGTTCACCCGGCGTTTTTTTTTTCTAAATTTAAGTTCATAATACATGTCAAGCAGTCTATTAATTATTAAGCAATCATTCCGGGTAAGTCGCGTTTTTGAATAACATGAGCGACCAAACGTGTTTCCCTAACAATCATCATGAACCATAAGTATTTTTAATAAATGGTCTTTCTTAGTATTTCCATAATAACACTTCATATTCATTTTCTATTAAACGTGTTTTCTTAATAATGAGCATGCAACATGAGTATTATTATAAAATGGTCTTTCTTAGTATTTCCATAATACGACTTCATATTCATTTTCTATTAAACGTGTTTTCTTAGTAATGAGCATGCAACATGACTATTATTATAAAATGGTCTTTCTTAGTATTTCCATAATAACACTTCGTATTTATTTTCTATTAAACGTGTTTTCTTAGTAATGAGCATGCAACATGACTATTATTATAAAATGGTATTTCTTAATATTTCCATAATGCCACCTGACACTCCAATAGATAGGGACAGTAGGAATCTCGTTAATCATTTCATTCGTGTTACTAATTTGTTGAGGAGGCATTTAGGCTCATTAAGAGAGTCACAGCTACTCCCGCCGTTCACCCGGCGTTTTTTTTTTCTAAATTTAAGTTCATAATACAGGTCAAGCAGTCTATTAATTATTAAGCAATCATTCCGGGTAAGTCGCGTTTTTGAATAACATGAGCGACCAAACGTGTTTCCCTAACAATCATCATGAACCATAAGTATTTTTAATAAATGGTCTTTCTTAGTATTTCCATAATAACACTTCATATTCATTTTCTATTAAACGTGTTTTCTTAATAATGAGCATGCAACATGAGTATTATTATAAAATGGTCTTTCTTAGTATTTCCATAATACGACTTCATATTCATTTTCTATTAAACGTGTTTTCTTAGTAATGAGCATGCAACATGACTATTATTATAAAATGGTCTTTCTTAGTATTTCCATAATAACACTTCGTATTTATTTTCTATTAAACGTGTTTTCTTAGTAATGAGCATGCAACATGACTATTATTATAAAATGGTATTTCTTAATATTTCCATAATGCCACTTGACACTCCAATAGATAGGGACAGTAGGAATCTCGTTAATCATTTCATTCGTGTTACTAATTTGTTGAGGAGGCATTTAGGCTCATTAAGAGAGTCACAGCTACTCCCGCCGTTCACCCGGCGTTTTTTTTTTCTAAATTTAAGTTCATAATACATGTCAAGCAGTCTATTAATTATTAAGCAATCATTCCGGGTAAGTCGCGTTTTTGAATAACATGAGCGACCAAACGTGTTTCCCTAACAATCATCATGAACCATAAGTATTTTTAATAAATGGTCTTTCTTAGTATTTCCATAATAACACTTCATATTCATTTTCTATTAAACGTGTTTTCTTAATAATGAG
>CAUJAV010000067.1:0-2500 GCA_963082835.1 Leptogaster cylindrica | reverse complement strand
TTTAATTGCACCAGCTATCCTGAGGGAAACTTCGGAGGGAACCAGCTACTAGATAGTTCGATTAGTCTTGCGCCCCTATACCCAATTCTGACAATCGATTTGCACGTCAGAACTGTTTCGGTCTTCCATCAGGGTTTCCCCTGACTTCAACCTGATCAGGTATAGTTCACCATCTTTCGGGTCACAACATATATGCTAAAGGTACGCTCTAGTTAGAGGCATATATAATATAAATAAAATTTATATCAAAATGCATAACTGTATAGAACGCCCCGGGATGGAATATATATTTCAATTATATATATATAATCCCATATTTTTTAAAAACAGTTAAGTTAATTACGCCCTTAGGTTTATTTTAAATACCTAATGACTTGCACACATGTTAGACTCCTTGGTCCGTGTTTCAAGACGGGTCCCGAAGGTATCCTAAATCTATAGCATTGTTAATCATATAAACGCATATAATTAACATAAATATATATAAATATCTATGTTATTACAACATGTAAAATGTTAGCGTTATATATTAAAAAATCTGTCAATAATTTATCCGTATTTGCATTTAAATTAGATTTTATACTTATTATGAATAAAATTCATAAAAATGTATAAACTGATCTAAGCAAACCTTTTGATAAATTTATATTCAAATATTAACAGATTACAATGTCCTTATATGAAAAAATTGCACATTATCAATATATTAATATAAGTTTAATACATCTTTAACGATGAATTTTTCATATTGGATATTCAGGTTCATCGGGCTTAACCTCTAAGCAGTTTCACGTACTATTTAACTCTCTATTCAGAGTTCTTTTCAACTTTCCCTCACGGTACTTGTTTGCTATCGGTCTCATGGTTATATTTAGTTTTAGATGGAGTTTACCACCATATTAGTGCTGCACTATCAAGCAACACGACTCTTAGGAAACATCTTCTAATAATCATTAACGCCTCTACGGGCCTGGCACCCTCTATGGGTAAATGGCCTCATTTAAGAAGGACTTGGACTGTTAATTATTCATATTAGATAATAGATATTCCATACACTGCATCTTATATTTGCCTATACAACAAAATAACTCAGTGCTGAACTATTTTCTTTTCGCTCGCCGCTACTAAGAAAATCCTTGTTAGTTTCTTTTCCTTCCCTCATTAATATGCTTAAATTCAGGGAGTAATCTCATATGAGTTGAGGTTGTTTTATTTATATTTTATCTATATTTTCCATATATAAATGTATAGCATTTACTTTTTCAGGCTATTCTAGAAGCAAAAATTTTACATTTTTATACTAGATATGCCTTCTTAATAATGCATATATATATATAATTTATATTAATATCATAGATGATAATCTATTGATATAACATATGCTAAAAATTATATAATTATATATAATTTAGCAACTCTTTCGGAAAATTCTTACAACCCTCAACCATATGTAGTCCATGCAGCACTTTTAAAGTACTTGATGATAGCATGGACTGCAATATGCGTTCAAAATGTCGATGTTCATGTGTCCTGCAGTTCACACGATGACGCACAGTTTGCTGCGTTCTTCATCGACCCATGAGCCAAGTGATCCTCCGCTTAGAGTATTCATTTTTTTTATCTTTTTATAATATTGTATCATTATATTTAATATGTATATTTTATATGATCTTTATTTGCGAATGTCTAATATTTCATAGTTTTAGAAAAAATGAAATATTATTTGTTCACTTAATTATTTTTTAAGTACAAATAAAGCATATCACATCCATCAATTCCATATATTGCTTTTTATTATTATTTTTGAAGGTTTCATTAATACAATAATGATCCTTCCGCAGGTTCACCTACGGAAACCTTGTTACGACTTTTACTTCCTCTAAATAATCAAGTTCGGTCAACTTTTGCGAAACAACCGTAACACACAAAGGCGTCACAGTGATCACGTCCGGAGACCTCACTAAATAATTCAATCGGTAGTAGCGACGGGCGGTGTGTACAAAGGGCAGGGACGTAATCAATGCGAGTTAATGACTCGCACTTACTGGGAATTCCAGGTTCATGTGAACAGTTTCAGTTCACAATCCCAAGCATGAAAGTGATTCAGCGGTTTACCCGGACCTCTCGGTCTAGGAAATACACGTTGATACTTTCATTGTAGCGCGCGTGCAGCCCAGGACATCTAAGGGCATCACAGACCTGTTATTGCTCAATCTCATTATTGCTAGACGCAATTTGTCCATTTAAGAAGCTAGTGTCCGTATTAATGGGACAAACAAACAGGTACGACTCCACCTTATATAAACACATTCAAACAATCAAACATTTTACTGTTGTCATATTAGAAGGCTATATAAGGTTTCAACATCATAATCCTGAATGCATCTATTTAATATATTTGAGTCTCGTTCGTTATCGGAATTAACCAGACAAATCACTCCACGAACTAAGAACGGCCATGCACCACCACCCATAGATTCGAGAAAGAGCTATCAATCTG
>CAUJAV010000066.1:0-26570 GCA_963082835.1 Leptogaster cylindrica | reverse complement strand
GGAAAAAAAGGACAGAAGCCTCATGGATGAAACGTAAGTTACAGATAGTATAAGATTACAGCTTTCACGGGAAAAAGAGTTGAAGGTTAAACTCTATTGTTTTACTGAAAAAATAGCCTTTGAATATGGCATTTTCCTCTAATTAGAATTAATTTTGTGTTGTTTTTTTTACTTACTTATTTAATACGTATGGGAAAATAATTTACAACAGATTAAAGATCACTTCACGCTTAATAATTTAGCGTTTGATTTGCTTTAATATCTCAATAAACAAGAAAGTTATATAATAAACTGAAGAAGACGTTTTTTGTGAAAAATTACCAACATGCACAAACAAAAATGGCCGCCAAAAAAAAAGGAGCGAGAAATAATTTTTTTTATTTATGCCATGACATTAAGGACATATCAAGCAACGCCTGAAAAAAAAATTAAAAAAATTTAAAATGTCGAGCGGCACAGCCTGTACGATTCGACGTGGATTGACCCCTTATGCATAAACGTTCATTTAAAAAAATCCTATCAGGAACTTAATTTTTAATTTTTGTTCATTTTACAGTAGGAACCTTTATTTTATTGTTTTTCTAGTAGATTTTGCTGAATCTTAGTCATGAATTCGAAAATTAGTCTCTTTGCTTCGACTTCCGGAAGCTCCGCCAACATATTATATGCTGCAGCTAACAGAGTGCCAAACTTCATCTGATTGCATTTTTGCTGTGCTTCTTTTCGACGTTGTTGCTCGTCCATACGGCTTGTAAAATAGCTCGTCACCACTTTTTCGAACTGCAATATTGGCGATGGTGAAGGAGACTTGCTCTTGCTCTGAAAATACAGATATTATTTTCATATGATACATTGTTTAATGCCCAACTAGGTGAGCGGAAGAAGTGTAGTGGGTAAGAAGAAAAAAAAGCACTTTAGTTATTTTAGTGAATTTAAGCGGTTTATTGTGTCTACCGAATTCTACAGAGTTCTCGACTAGACTGAAATTACAATTTAAATTTAGAGAGAAGTACCCAAAGGCGGTACAGTTATAGGCTAGATATATCTTGTTTACATACGGTACTTAGTTCAATAATTACTGCTAACAACAGGGTGATTCTAAATTTGACAAGTTAAATATTTAATTAAATCGAAAAGAATTGTAGAACCAAAATGCATGTTAAACATTCCGCCCGCCTCGCGGTGACGCGATCAGGCTGCGCCGCCCGCCGTGAAGCATTAGTTTGCCTCATCCTCATACATCTCCTGGTTCAGACGTCTCGACAGGAAGCAGGCTTAATTTGGCAACCGAACGTTTATATTCTCCCGTTTGCGTGCGCACTGTGACGACTCGGATTTCGCCATCTTGTCCAGGATGTAGTTGAACAACTCTGCCTAGCAGCCAACGTTGTGGGGGTAGATTATCCTCTTTGACTAAGGCCAGAGCGTTCAGGTGAATAGGCTTCGAACGGCTAGCCCACTTATAGCGCAGTTGAAGATGATGAAGGTACTCCTTGTACCAACGGTTCCACAAACTCTCGTACATGCGTTGAACCAGTTGGCAACGGGTTAGACGATTGGGATGAGTAGTTAATACGCTGGGTTCAGGAATCGCCAGAAGATTTTCGCCAACCAAAAAATGACCAGGAGTTAGAGCTGTCAGGTCCGTAGGGTCGTCTGAAATGGCTTGTAGTGGTCGCGAGTTTAAGCACGCCTCAACTTGCGCTAGTAGCGTAGTCATTTCCTCAATAGTGAGTATATAGTTTCCAACTACTCGACGTAAATGATGCTTCATAGCTTTTACGCCCGCCTCCCATAAGCCTCCGAAGTGCGGCGAATATGGTGGGATAAAATGCCATTCTGTACCTTCGCTTTAGAGGTTTTGTAGGATTGAAGATTCATTTAGAAACTGACGAAGGTACTTAGCGAGCTCTTTGTCAGCAGCAACAAATGTTCGTCCGTTGTCACTATATGTGTGGGCACAGCGACCCCGTCGACTAGTGAATCGCTTAAACGCGGCGATGAAAGCTTCGCTGGTGAGATCCATCACTAGCTCCAGATGAATAGCTCGGGTTGCGAAGCAAACGAAACACGCAACATATGCTTTGAGCTTGATGCGATAGCGTCCTTTTATGGGCTTAACTAGGAAGGGTCCAGCAAAATCCACTCCGCTGTGGAGAAAGGGCTTAGCAGGGCGTACGCGGTGTGGTGGAAGGTTTCCCATAAGAGGAGTGTTGAAGGTTGGTCGTGCTCTAGCGCATACAACGCAGCGGCGTATGAAAAATCTCACCTTATTGCGACCGTTTATAAGCCAAAATTTATTTCGAATGTACTGTAGTGTATCTTGCGTCCCTCCATGTAGTGTTTTGCAGTGAGAGTAGGCGATTACTAGCTGACTAAAGTGACTTTCACTGGGTAAAATCAGGGGGTGCTTTTCATCATCGCTTAGCCATGCGTTTTTTAGGCGCCCACCTACTCTTAAGAGGTGTTTAGAATCCAAGGTGGCATTGAGATGTCGCAACTTACTGCTGGTTGGTATCGCAATTCCTTTTAACAATCGACCGATTTAGAATCCAAATGATTCCTTCTGAGTATATCGTATCCAGAACTCCAATGCAAGTGAAGTTTCTTCCGTTTTCAAGTAGCCATATCGGCGTAAAGCAATTTTGGATTTGCAGTTGTGGTAGAAGCGATAGCAGTACGCAGTTATACGAAGAAGTCGATTTAAATCTGAATATCGACGCAGCAAGGATGATGTAAAGTCGTCGGTGTCCAGAGTTGTAGTAGCGGTAGTAGCAGCTATGCAGTTGACACGAATTTCCTCTTTCAGTTGAGCCTCGCAGCAGGGTTCCGCATTCTGAGGCCACCTATCGTTGTGAAGGCTGAGCCAAGAGGGTCCCGACCACCACAGGGTAAAGTGTTGTAGTTCTGAAGTCCGTATACCTCGTATGATACAATCCGCTGGATTTTCTGTTGAGGCTACATGATGCCAACGCGCATTTGGTAATGTCTCCTGTATCAAAGCTACCCTATTTCCAACGAAGACCTTCCATTTAGAAGCGTGTGCCTGAAGCCATGCTAGGACTACGGTAGAGTCGGTCCAAGCGTGAACTGGGACATCTTTCAGGTCAAGATTGTCTTGTAAATATGAGGTGAGTTCTGCCAAGAGCACAGCCCCACAGAGTTCTAGTCGTGGTAAAGAGATAGTGCGGATTGGACTCACCCGTGTTCTTGCAGCTAGGAGATGAATTTACACATTCTGCGCATCATGTACGACACGAAGGTACACTGCTGCACCGTAGGCTGCCTGCCTGGGATGCGTCGCAAAACGAATGGAGCTCTAAAGCCGGTTTAGAACTCGTGACTCCGATCCAACGAGCAATTTCGAGGTTGTTTATAAGTTGGAGTTCTTCTTTATAGTTCAGCCATCCCGTCTTCAACGCAGGCGCCAATTCTTCATCCCAACCAATTTCAGTTTTCCAAAGCTTTTGTAGGAATAACTTTGCTGTAATAGTTACAGGAGATAACCAGCCGCATGGGTCATACAAACGACTGATGTCTGATAAAACTGACCGTTTGGTGGGAGCAGATGTGATTGACAATTGGCAACTAAAGCGAAATGCATCAGATTCCGGCGACCAACTTACACCTAAGGTTTTTATGTGCGAGTCGCTCACTGTTTTTATAGCGTCCACTGATTCCCGATCTTCCATAGGGATTCCGTCTAGCAACCGTGGTGTATTTGAAAGCCATTTTCGAAGGCGAAAACCTCCTTGCGACAGAAGCTGATCCAATTCTAATCGCACTTGTATAGCCTCCTCTTGATCAAAGGCACCAAAAAGAGCATCATCAACGTAGAAATTGTTTAGCAAGATTTTCGAAGCTTTTGGAAACTGCTGCCTACTATCATTGGCTAACTGCTGGAGAGTTTTGCAGGCCGGATATGGCGCGCATGCTGTTCCATAGGTGACTGTTAGAAGTCTGTAGCACTTAATTGGATCACTTGTAGATTCTCTCCAGAGTATGCGTTGGAAGTCGACATCCAAGCGGTTAACAAGAATTTGTCGAAACATTTTCGCAATATCAGCTGTGAATACGAAGGGGTAAAATCGCCATTTGGTTAATATCAAAACGACATCAATTTGCAATATCGGTCCTGTATGCAGCATATCATTCAGCGAAATACCAGTTGACGTAACTTGTGACGCATTGAATACGACCCGAAGTTTTGTCGTAGTGCTGCTGGGTTTCAAGACAGCGTGGTGAGCGTGAGGCAGATAAAAACTGTGTTCAACTGTTTCGTCCTCATTTGTAACCTCCTCCATATGACCCAGCGATTGGTATTCCTCAATGAAATTCTTATACTCGGATAACAGTGTTGGATCCTTTTGGAATCTGTTCTCCATACGTAGCAGACATGTTTTAGCAGAATTTCGTGAATTGCCAAGCTTGGCAGGGTTTGACTTGAAAGGAAGTCTCACTACATATCTTCCATCCTCGTTTCTGTAATGTTTTTACGAAGATGGCTTCGCTCTCTGATTCTGCTGGTGTTAAGCGTGACGATTTGGGCGGTTCTTGAATTTCCTCTAGCTCTAGCTCTAGCGCGGAATAAGCGTCCATCTGACGATTCAACCAGTACTATTGCGGTAGCAAGTAAGACCGTTGAACTACTGTACTGGTTACTGGCGACATGAGCTGTCGTTCTGTTAGCAACATTATATGAGTTTTCTCCCGACGTCGACGGAATATTACGTAGTTGTTGTCCTGTAAACGGCTGAGTATTTGTTTCATAGGATGGTGGATGAATCATGGTATGATGCTGTTGACTGCATTGTTGACATCGTTTGGTAGACGGACAGCTCTCTACTTCGTGACTTGCCTTTAGACAATTGGTACACAATTTTTTATATCGAAGAAAAGTAGTTCTTTCATTGACCGATTTTGCTCGAAACTTCGGACAGAATAAAATAAAATGTTTCCCTTGACAGCAACTGCATGACTGCGCAGATGGGGTTTGACCTTGATAAGTGTGGCCAATAGCTCGCGTAGCATGTGAAGAGACTTTCGACCTTCGAAGCGAAGTCGTGTTGATAGTTGAATTATTTTCTTTTATCGCAGTTAGTGCTTGAAGTCTAGCCTCTAAAATTGCTTGCACTGTAGCAAAAGACGGCACTTCAGTTGACGATTCTAGAGATGTCTCCCAGTCTTTACGGGTATTACTATCTAGCTTATTAGATAGAAAATAAACAAACCAATCGTCCCACTCCGTTATGGGCCGCGAAAGATTTTCTAAAGCTCTGACTGCCTGGTTGAAGCGATATAGTACCCTTCTGAGTTCCCCAGGACTCTCTGATGCCATTGCAGGTATGGATATCAGATCATGTATATTTGTATTGACCAACACCCTTTTGTTGGTGTAACGCGCTAAGATAATTGCCCAAGCTGCTTCATAGTTTGCACTAGTGATCATAAAATGCTTTAATAGTTTCGATGCATCTCCGCTGATAGACGATTTAAGATAATGCATCTTCTGTACTGCTGACAACGAAGAGTTGTCATGAATAAGTGACACGTAGGTGTCGTGAAACGAAGGCCAATCGGAATAAGTTCCACTAAAGATTGGAAAGTTTATTTTAGGGAGATTGATAGCTTGGCACGGCGGCGAAGTTGTGTTCGCAGTGGGCTGAGGTAACGATGTTTCCTCTGATGTCGTTGCAGGGCGAGAGGCTGAGGAAGGAACAAGCTCCTCTTGCAAACTAGTGACAGCCGCTACATAATTGCACTCCGCATCAGCATAAAATTCAGCTGGAAATACTTCATCCCCGCTTAATTTTTGCTCAAGTATCTCCTCAAGAGCCTCGTCGTAAATTTTTTTAAATTGTTGCCAATAAGTCTCCAGAAGCTGCAGTTTTGCTTTTAGAAATGCGGATGTTCATTTCTCCTTGCCCGTTTTACTCGTATTTACATTAAAGTTTGCTAATTTTTCAGCCTGTATTGACACCTTAGCCTTAAGTTTGTCCTTGTCCATTATGCTACTAGTGTTTTAAGTATCAATAAGAACGAAGAAATCAAAATAAATTAAGTTAAATTAAGCAAATGCCGAGAAACCTGAATACAATCCACGTAAATAGGTATACGCTTTTGATTGAGATTGAATTCTCGAAATAAGTTTGTTTCTCCAATTACGCAATTATACTTAAATTATAAATTTTCTTTGTAATTACTCCCACGCGTCGTATCATAAACAGTTCAATTAACTCGCGAATTGTTCGAAATATCTCACTGCCGAAATATGCACTTGTATACGATCGTAATTGAGCAATTTTGGCTGAACTATGTAACGTTTTTTGATTCGCGGAGCGTTACAAAATAAAGATGGAGACAAGCCTGTCTCGCCGGGGTAGCGTCAGTGGAGAAGTAGTAAAAGATGGCGGTGTCCTCTTGTACTTTCTTTTATTGTTTCCTCCTGACTTAGTGCTAACAATTCATGCTTATTCTAACCTGCCTAATACAACTATGTCCCTGCCCTGTGTTAGTGCGAGGGTACCTTCAGGGGCTTCCGCTCACCATGCGTACTGCCCAGGGAGGATGTCTTTCCGATCACCACGCGTACCGGACTTTGGTCGGTAGGAACCTTTCCGCTCAACACGCGTACCAGGCTTTGTTTAGGGTAAAGGGGGAAGTCTTTCCGCTCAACTCGCGTACCGGACTTGTTCGCAGGGGTTAACCTTTCCGCTCAACTCGCGTACTGGGTTCGGTCGGTTCGGGGGAGATCTTTCCGCTCAACTCGCGTACTGGATCTTGTATCGGTGGGGGTGAGGAAGCCTTCCGCACTCTAGTGTGTGCTTGGACGACTTTAGCTTCTGGGCTTGTAAAAGCGAAGCTGGGGAACACTTGGCTGTGACGAGCTCAAGCGGGGAAAACGACTTGCTGGCTGGAACCATTCTGGTCCTCTTATATGATTCATTCAAATACCGCTCGCGAATCATATAAAGAAAAGTTCATGGTTCGAATGCTGGCATGGGAGGCGGACTTTTTTTCCTTTTCTACGTAACTAATTCATAATTCGAGTAACGAGATTTTTGTCTCGTTACAACTAATTCGCGCGACTTAATCCGATTAAGTAGCACCACCTTTTCAAGTTTACAGTGTCCGAGAATGTAATTAGCACAGACGCATTTAGTACTTTCACAAACGCAGTAAAGTTCTTGCGCAATGATCGTAATCTAATATCGTAAGGTTGATCGAAAGCTTTCACTACAGTTCAAGTTCTTTGCGGGTAACATGAGCTTTTCGATATGTTGCGTGATAATCTGGCACTGCCATTTATGAATTTGCCATGTGAATTATGATAAGTTATTTATTTGATTTGCAAGCATAAAGATAATATAAAGGAACGAACTCACAGCTTCAAATGTTGGCATTTCTCCACGAGTACTAAGTAGTTTTGCTAATGTGATTGCTGAGATTGTGCTTAGGCACGTAATCCAAGGTCAGCGGTACTTGATCACCACAATCACCATTAACTTTTGATCAATTTTAAGCAATTCATTCGAGTTTTGAATTAATCTTTGCACAAAATTATTGCACTTTAAAGTAAAGCAAATCACGAGTACACTATTCTAACTGCACTAATGTTTATTAGCCGCTGCAGAGTCAGCTTAACTTGTCAGCTAGAACACACGCGATTAATTCCACACAGGTAGATAGTAAATTATGCTTCTTTTTCTAAGTTTTGCCGGGATAGCATTAGGGCCAAGATCCGGCTCGAAGGACCAAAAATGTTTAATGCCCAACTAGGTGAGCGGAAGAAGTGTAGTGGGTAAGAAGAAAAAAAAGCACTTTAGTTATTTTAGTGAATTTAAGCGGTTTATTGTGTCTACCGAATTCTACAGAGTTCTCGACTAGACTGAAATTACAATTTAAATTTAGAGAGAAGTACCCAAAGACGGTACAGTTATAGGCTAGATATATCTTGTTTACATACGGTACTTAGTTCAATAATTACTGCTAACAACAGGGTGATTCTAAATTTGACAAGTTAAATATTTAATTAAATCGAAAAGAATTGTAGAACCAAAATGCATATTAAACATACATGAAGGACGATGCATATAATATGTATTGCATATTTACGCTATATCTGCGCTCGTTGGAAGTGGATAGCATTTCGTCCAAGTTGTTCGATGTTGCGGTCCTATCAATAAAAAACTATGTATCACTACGCAAATCGAATTTAGGAGTTGTGAAAAATGTACTTTCTCAAAGAAACGGTGTCTTGTAAAAAACTCAGCTGTTTGACTACATCAAATGAAATGTTGTCGTCTTCGCTATTTATCTCAGACTCTTCTAATGCTTCGCCACCCGCATCGCCTGACATCTTGGGGGGTCTTTTTTTAGTCCGGTACGCATAGCTGTTTTTTTAGTGATTTCCAGTTCCCTTTGCACTCTTCAACTAAAAGAATACAATACTAATATTATATAAATTCCACTCATAGAAAAGGATTAACTTGCTGGACCGATTCATTACTGTGGACACTTTTTTCCAAGAATTCCTCAAGACAATGTTGTCGCAATGTTTATTGTCGCATTTGTCCCAAATAGGACTCTCCTTCCGAATTGCAGCAATGCAGTCAATTCGGGTCATGTCGTCATCACCCATCGTTTTCTGCTTTTTTCGTCATCCGTGTTTCGTCTTACACTTTTTTTTTTAAAGACGGGCAATTAAGTTCTCTTTGCGGGATTTCTGCAACATCGTCCTTCGTCGTATCTTCACAGAAAGGCTGGATGATGTTATCATCAAATTCCATTCTTAAAGAAAACGAATTTACAAAAAAACGAATTTACGCACAAAACGAATTTACAATGTTCAATTTTTCTGCAAAAACAATCTCGCAATCCCACATGTGTGACCACTAACCTCACTTTACACTTTTTGAAGGTGTTTTAAATGGCTCGGCATTTAAATCAGCTTCTGAATTTTGACAGTCCCAATATTTCCTTCGATCCACAATCACAATTTCCCGCGGAATGAAACGGGAATTTTTCAAGATTAAGGGACCGAGCAGCGTACCACTTCGGTCGCTAAATTAAGCGACCGATTAAGAGACCCTTTTGACAGCAATGTATTTCTTATGGCAAAAATTTTTCAGCGACCGAGCTGCATACTAAGCTATTGAATCAATTGGCGCTCTTTACTGATTATCTACTGTTTCCCGATTAGTGGTAAACGTCATTGTATCTGCAATGAGATTCGATGGCAATAGGTCAATTACATCAATGGGGTCCTTGCAAACATTCATCAATTCAGTGACGAAAATATGAGAACCAGTATCATTGTCATTTTCGCCTTTTTCATCATTGTCTTTAGCATCATTTTTTTGCTGAGATAATTTTTTTTTTTTGGCAATTTACTTCTGCATTTTGCAGCCGTTTCACGAAGTGGTGGATTTATCGCACGGCGCTTCGTGTTTGGAAGATAATTCTCCTTCCAGAATTTTTCCATATCCTTTTTATTGAAAGTCGGAGCAGCTCTTTTGACCAAATCGTAAATTAAAGTTTGCACATGTTGAAATTGTTTGAAGGAATTCTTCTGCACACCTTTTCTTTGGAGCCACCAGCCCAAGAAAATGTTTTCATCAATGGCCGTGCGAATAAGTGGTCAACCAAACATTAGCTGGCACTAATGCCGGGCATTGAATTTTCACCGCATAAATCCGTTAATTTCTCGCGCTGAAATTAGAATAAAATAACCAAAATATTCGATTTAATTCACAAACACACAAATGACGCATGTACACTTACAATAGCAGCACTATATTCAGCATCCGAATGTAATTTTGCATTGAGCTCTTGCATTTCTTCAAATGACTCTATCAACTTCAATGTTGACGTTTCTTGAAAAGGCGGCGCTAGATGTTGCATTTGTTCACTCATGGGCTTGGATGCCAATAGCAGGTCCATTTTTTTTATATATGTCGATAATTCGTTTACATAGAATTTCAACAGTCAATTTCAATTTAGTTATAGCACCAAGTAGGGGATCTTCTATTGCGACGGCATCTTCTATTGCTGCTTCTGATGATGGTTCTTCTGCTGGTACTAATTTATGTGTCCCGTCGCGTCGGCGTTCTGCACTACTGTGTATGCCGCATTTACATTATTTTCTATCAAGTACACGTACACATATTGTTGTTTTGGCTGATTAAATTGCGCTTCCGTCGAATTTGACTGATGATCCATAATCGATGATAATGTTGCTGCCTCCGGAATCACATAGGTATACGAAAGCTGTTGCTGCATCGGCACAAAAGATGATAATGGCAGTGGATACTGTATAACTGGTCACTATGTGATGGTATTGATGTTTGATGAGTTGGCTCTCTATTATCGGATGTTGCCATTTGATTTCAAATGGGAATAAAATTGATAAAAAATATAGTAAATCATCAAACAAAAATGTACTGACCGCAGCATTAAAATCGTTTCGAGAAGCATCCCCGTTTACAACAGTAGCTGTTTTTTGGCGTTTCAGCTGTGGGCGTTTCAACTGCTTACTTGGCGGGGGCATTTTGTCTATTTTCATTGTCGCTTGATGTGATATTTTTAATAAGAATTATATCAATTTCAGCATTGGTCGCTTTAAAAGTTCGTATGTTTGATCGCTTAACAACACACTTAAATTCATCCCATCTTTCCAGCGGAACACTGTTTACATCTTTTAACAATTTTATCGCAGTTGCGCTTTTTTGGGGCCACATAAATTTTCCCTTTGTTTCCCATGCAAATGAAACAGCGATCAACTCATTTTCCCCCTTCTTATTCTTCACTTGAACGACCTTATAATATGGTTCAACAATTTTTGGTTGCATCTACGAACCCATGGGGGAAAGAAGCAAGTTTAACAGCTCATTTTAGGTATTTATTATTATAATATGTGTCACGCTTATCTTTGTTGTATTATATTCTGCAAACATCAATGAAATCTTAAATTATATTCACAGGTGCTTATATATTCACGAGAAAACTTTCGAGTTCCTGCAAACTTCATGCATATTTCACTAAAATAGCAGTGCAAATGTGACAGCATTGACGCTATGAGTGTGGATTTATCGTAGTGCTATTAGAGTAGTAAGCACTGCTAGACAGTATCACTATAGCAGTACGCACTATGGAAAAATCCCACTATAAGTCCACCATACCTAAACGATTATCATGTACGCCCGTAATTTTCCGTACGTAAATGTAGGAAATCCGACTATAACTGTACGATAGCCATGTTCTTTCCCGTCGTATTTCAGGTTTATATATGTTTTATTGTGGCATATTCAAACAATAAGTGATTCTGCTTTTACACGTTAAACAGCATATTACAGATAGCTGAATTGTTAGCGTGCTGGACTAGCAACCGATAGGACCATCAGTGCCGAAAGTAGGTGCTCTAGCGCCCGTGGCAAAAAGATCAAGGGCGCTCCTAACCGAGTCTTAACTATAGGGTAGGTAGCCAAAAGGTAGGAAAATTTGAAAAATCACAAATATGAATTTTTCTCTTGGAAGTATGTATTTAAAAAAAAATACAAAACAATTATATCTTGAATGGAAACGATATTTATATTTAATACAGTATTTATTATTTAAGCTAGTTATGTTGGGAGCAGCGCCCAGGGAATTATAGCACTACTTTTCCAGCTTTTGCTTCTGCAAATAAGTCGATAATTTCGTCATAATTCAAGTTTTTTGTTGTTTCCTTCTCAATACTTAGTATAGAAATATTCGCCAGTCGTTCTTGTCCCAGTGAAGAGCGTAAATATGATTTTATTATCTTCAGCTTGCTGAATGAACGTTCGCACGTAGCTGTCGTAACAGGCATGCAGAGAAAAATCCGCAATATTGTGACCAAGTTTGGATAGATATTTTCCAGTGAGAGTAGATATATTCCTTGCAACATATCAAATGAGTTTATCGCTTTACTGTCAGGGAATAACACAATTGCCTGAAATTTGAAACTCTCAATTTCAAAAGCAAATTCTAGTGGATCTAAATCTGTATTATATTTTGTCGCAAGGTCTATAGCCATTTTCTTTAATTCTGTAATATCTGCATCAAAAATCGCTCGTCCATTTAAAAAACCAAACTCTTCAGCGACGCCATTTAGAGCCACAAATCGGCTATTTAATTGGGTGGTGATAGATTCTAAAACTTGCAGAAGTCCTGCTCTAAACTGCGTTTCGACATCTAGATGATATGCGTCATCTTCGGCTTCCTCTCCCGACATTTTAGTTTTCTTTCTATTCCGAGTCTGAGGGAACTTGGGTGAAATTCCTAAACCATTGCATATAATTGTTGAGGACTGCACTAGTGATGAAAAAAAATTCTGCCTGTAAGATTCTATTTCCAATAATAAATCATGTAGCATTTTAGCTCCTCGAGCTACATCCAGATTTTTTTCCTGTATTGACAGATTTATTCTATTGGTTTTCGTAAGAAGTGTATCCCAAAAACACAAGTAAGTTAGAAACTGAAATCTTTCAATAGATTTGACTATGGACTTGGTTTGTACAATCGTGTCGCCTGTATTTTCTCGGTTTTCCATAATCTGTTTCAATATTGCCAGAATTTTTGGTAGTTGCGATTTCATTTGCTTTTGATGACAATCGGGTGTCACAACTACCTTTCAAAGTTATTTTTAATTCTTCTTTAAGGAGCTTCTAACGAGCAGTTGAGCCAACAAAGAAGTTGTAAATGTGCTGAACAGTTCCAAAAAAGGTTTGCATTTGTGGAATTGCGTTAGCTGCATTAACTCCTACTAAGTTAAGGCTGTGAGCAGAGCATGGTATAAATCGCGCGTTTTCATTCACCGATAAAATTCGTGCCTATACGCCTCTGTATTTCCCAGCCATATTGGCTCCATTGTCATAAGACTGCCCTCTTACGTTTGAAATATCAAGCTCATCTTTTATGAGTTTGCGTATTATTTCTTTAGTTAAACCTTCGCCCGTTTTTTCTTCCGTAGCGATGAAATCAATAAAGCTTTCTTCAATTCTACATTTTTTCGTAGAATCAACGTGCACGTAGCGAATAATTTGAACCATCTGTTCTTGATGAGTTGTATCAGTCGTACAGTCGAATAAAATGGAAAAATATTTGGCGTTTCTTATAATGTTTAGGATAAACGATTTTACTTTTGTTGCTGCTAATTTAATTAATTCGTTTTTTATGTTTGATGAAAAGTAAGACACTTGGCCTTTATTGTGGTTGTCAATGTGGCTTTTGATTGTTGAATCATACTGGCTAATTAACTCAATTGTATTCAGAAATTTCCCACAATCTGGTTGGCCAATTATTTCAGATGTTCCCCTTAGAGCATCATTATTTTTTAAGCAATGTAAAATAGCATCAAGTATAATTTTCAAAATATGTCTCCACTTTTCCTTCTCTTTTTGTATTACTTGAAGCAGATCGTCATCTATAAAACCACCACCATTAATATTTTTCTCGAAAGTTTTCAGTTTTATATAACTTGATCTATACACTATTGAATTTTCATGGCGGGGTAGATATGGATTTAAATGTTGCCAGTCTTTAAAGCCAGTTAACCAAACATTGCGTCTATCAGCACAAAAAAAGTACATGGCAAACAAAATAGAGTATCCAATGTTTTGCAATATATTAGCCATTTTCTAAACACTCTCTCTCCATTCGTCATAATTTTCGTAAACCATTGTTTTTCGAAATGCCTGTTATTCGTTGATGGGTAGATTTCTACATCGTCGCCATAAATTGGACCGCGTTCGATGTACATTTTTATGGAATTTTTGTTGATTGTCCACGTTTTCGGATTATTGAAATCCACAGCAATGTCAAGGGCTATTTCACTATTAACTTCGGTACTATACTCACCAAGAACTTGGTTTTCGTTCACTTCCACTTCCTCCCCTATTAAATTATTTTCACTTTGCGGTTCCTCTTCTGCAACCGGCAAATGAGATGGTGGTGTTGCAGATGGTTGTGTTTTATTTGTGAAAAATTTCTCTATATTACTTGTATTAATTTTAATCGCAGCTTCTTTTTTAGCTCGAATAAACTTATTTTGCGCACCAGACAATTTCTTTTTTGGCAACATCTCTTCAAAATATCATATGATAATGACCACTTCATTACCTGGCATAGGAGAAGGCGATGAGGGAAGAAGAAGAAGAAGTGACAGAGTGACACATGTGGCGTTACCCAAAGTTCGCGGCAAAATTTAAAAAAGAATCTTTCGTTTCTTTTCTTTACATTTTTCTTTTCTTGACCGTGATGAGGCCATTGCGCCCCCAAGTCCGTGGCAAAGCCCTTGGCGGTTGCCACCCTCGCCACGCCCTAGTTTCGGCTCTGAGGACCATGGTTCAAATACGAAAAGGGGCGAGGTAATTTTCAGAGAGTAAGTTTAAAATAAAATTAGCATTATAATAATAATTGTAAAAATAATGTAAACTGCAGATTTGCACCGACCGAAAAAATCGCCACATAAAATAGTAGAGGAAAAGAATTAATAAATACTCATATAATTTTTTTTTAACCTTTCTATTCTGCTATAAGACTACAATAAAATCCTGCACAAAATATTTTCGCCATTTTTGCTATATTAGGACTATTGTATGTTGATTATTGTACTTTTATCGTAGTAAATGGTACTCCATAAGACATTTTATGAATGTCCAAGATATCATATTACAGACATACTATACACCGTTAAAGTAGTTTTCAAAGTCTTCTGAAACAGACTCACCTACTACTATTAAGCTACTATAATTTCATTAAAAGAAGATTTTCTGTAGGATTTCGTTTTTACTACATAAAGGTCTAATAGTAGCAAAAACTTACGCCAAACATCGTTTATAGGAGTGTGATGGGAGTGTTATAGTATATTCACACTTACATACTATTATTTCGCTACTTACATCTTTTATGGAGTATTATAGAAAGAAAATTGTTACTAGGGAGTGAACCAATCGCTCCCAGCCATTTCGGTTTCACTCCATGTTTGGGGTATTTTATTGTTACAGGCAACAGCATACCTATAAGCAAATCATCTAACTTCTTTCGGCGAATGACCATAGTGTATGTCACTTACTTTGATAAGATATTGTTCAAGCATCTCTTCTTGTTCGGAACTGAATATCTGAAAATAAACAATTCTGGTTGAGTACTAACATAATAGTGATTAAAAGATTTTTTACCTGGAATCTTTTGTCATAAACAAATCTATTCCAAGGTTTTTGTTCTGAAGTAGTTCTTTGCATGCTTATGGAATGAGGGTTTTGGTCCACTGGCATAGCTTCAGTCGATGGTTCAGTTTCAGTGACCGTGGGATGATTGTGCTGAGCTGTTTCATTAGACTCTTGGAACTTTGCACAATATCTTCCCAAAGTTTTTCTCGGTATTCCGAACTCTTCACTTACAGCCCTGATTGACCTTTTTTTTCTTTTACTTCTAAAACGGCTTGCAGCATAATATTTTCTGGAACTTTTCCTCTTTCTGTTTTTTTTTTGTAATTTGCTCTACAACTTTCATTTGAAGCAATTGTGCTAAAGGGGGGCAAACTCAGGATGTACATATTTGAGATCTATTTCAAATATTAAAGCAGTTTCCAGAACTGTAAAATAAATATTAATAATTCTATAAATTATATATTATTCCAATATCATAATAATTATATAGAATAATATACCTATTGCATGTAAAAAAAAATTTCAATACAAGTTAAATTAAACCAAAATTTCTTTTTGGGCATTCATAAAATTTATCCAAGAATGAAATTTACCCAAAAGCAGGAACGAAATATCTACCTCGTCCTCTACTTCACCCTTCCCAGAAAATCATTTTTCCGCCCATGCGCAAAGTGCTATTGAAATCGTCATAAAACAAATCCACACCAGCACCAATACAATGCCATCAGAAAATCAATATTTTTGGTGTGCCTCTGAAACTAGAGAGCAGTGCGCAGGCAGAGTGAGATTTCAGCTCGCAGAAACCGACGAAAAAGCGCTTCAGTCAAAAAGAGCTTTTTCAGACCGCCGAGCTTTATGAGCCCGCACTTTAAAATGAAATGTATGGAATGGAAAATTGGAAACTGATTTCGGTTCGTGGTTATCAAAGAATATCTAATAATAAGAATGCTCACCTCGACGTCACTCCTGTCTGAATACGTTTTGACACTGTGTGTGTAACTGTCAAATCTGTACAAATCGATGGCAACAATGTAGCAGTTGAGTGAGGGAGAAAAGCAAAAACCGCCAGACGCACAGGGTAGTTCATATTTGGAGCAATTTTAGGATTATTTTGAAAAGTTTTACATTTTTTAACATATTTATTTTTTCTCGTATTTTAATTTGAAAATCAAGAAAATAATTGTGCCAGTGATTAAAACAGCGGTATAAATAAATTCTTTTCAATTTATTTACGAAATAATTAATTACACCATGAAATTGTTGGCTCTAATGAACTTTCGATTGAAAATAACCATTAACTGGTAACTATTACGGTCCCTGAAATAATAACAGAAATAAAACACAGAGCTGTTGTAGTTGAAGATTATGTTTATTTGTATTCATCATCAGTTACAATTTTAGTTTACCTGAAGTTAAGATTTTAAGTTGATGATGTCAGCTGTATCTCCTACCTGTGACTAATTGTCCGTTAAGGTGACGTCGCGATGGCAAGATTTGTATGAGGTTTGTTGTGTGTAGTTGGGCGAACGTGGATTTTCTATAAAATGCATAATGGTAATAATTTAGAATGTATCAAATTCATAATTAGATAAAACCATCAGATTGTTCCGATAAACAAAAAAATAATTTTTGTTGAATGAACTTCTCATCATTTGGTATCTCTTTTGAAAAAATAAGCAAAAAAAAAACAAATTTTATAAATTTTACAAATTAAGATAAAACATAAAACCATCAGATTGTTTCGATAAGCAAAAAAACTCTTGCATGAACTTCTCATCATTTGGTATCTCTTTTGAAAAAATAAGCAAAAATAAGAAAAATAAAAACAAGTGTTAAAATGAAAAAAAAAAAAACAAATAAATTAACAAATATATTACAAAAAAAAAATGAAGAATGAAGGCGTCCCTATCTTAATCTACCCAAGCCCCCCGCCCCCGCCCCATAATTTTAGAAATCCTAACAAGACTGGGGAATACTATCTTTGAAGTATGAAAATGGAATGTGTCTTAATTCCCCTTGACGCCTATAACTGCTTAACTGTAAGCATTTTATTGGCGACATTTAACCCACTAAACTGCTTATTAAAATTTTTTAAAATATAATAAATTCTAACCCTAATATATAATCTCACAAGATAATCTCTGTCCTGCCTATCACAACAATTGTACCTAAATTCTTCTCTAAGTATATCTAACATTTTAAATTCTATATCTTTCTCTAAACATATTCTGTCAAAATTTGCACAGAATACGTTTTCTAATCTACCTAAATTCTCCATAAACAAACTACTAGGCAAAACTAATTTTCCATTTTCATACTCTTTAAATTCTGTGAACAAGGATAAGGCATCAAAATCTGAATTTATAGTTTGAGTGCACTTATGCTGTTCCCTATACTTTTTAAGAAGCCATCCCCCGAAGTTCGTAAAGGCATTTGAAAGATCTCGTCGAGAATTTTCGTCGAGATATCAAAAACGATTGTCAAATGGAATACAAGAAAAAGGAAAACACTCTTTTTAAAACAAGAAAATTACATTTATTGCACAAAACAAATCGCTGTGAATACATTCAGTGTTGATTCACTACTGCCGATCGAGTCCTTGACCATGATCCTGCTGCTCCCGAGGATGACGGAACTTGTTTCATCATGTCCTGAGCAGAGAGAAGAAGATTCCCAAATTTCACACAAAAAAGGGAATTAGGAGTGTTTTGGTGGTTGGTAACCAAAACCAATAAAGCCGAGATGATTCACGTCCTGGCATGACGATTCATGCAAGGACGGTCGTTTCCTTCAAAGAAACCGAGGTCTGTTGCGATTTGGTTATTTACGATCCCAGTTCCGTTTGGAGGTACTGGGTTGCCTTGAACAGTTTTGCACAGGCCAACAACAAAGGATTTTACGATCCCAGTTCCGTTTGAAGGTACTGGGTTGCCCCGATATGATTTGCATGGGCCAACAACAATTAAAGATCCCAGGAACCATTTAGAGGCACTGGGTTGCCCCGACATGTGTCGCACAGGCCAACAACTAGAGAGCCCAGAAACCATTTAGAGGTACTGGGTTGCCCCGACATGTGTCGTGCAGGCCAACAATTTGCTTCTGATGCAAACCCAACATGCCCCCCGCCTTGAAGGGACTTCAATTATTATGTTCGATGGGAAGGACACAGACTTTGCCTATCGCCCTTTTGTATGTGCCCTTTGCCGTTTTCACCACAACAACTCGAACATGCCCATCCGCACCTCGAATGGCCTCGATCACTCGCCCCAGAATCCAAACATTGGGGGGAACGTTCTCTTCCTTCAAGATAACCATAGTGCCGATGGTGATGTCTTTCTGGATTCTACGCCATTTTACGCGTTCCTGGAGCTCTCCAAGATATTCTCGGCTCCAACGGTTCCAAAATAATTGTTGAAGACGAGTTATTTTCTGCCATCGAGACAAGCGATTGACGTTCAGATCGGTGACATCTGGTTCTGGGATGGATTGGAGATGCCGTCCGATCAGGAAGTGCCCAGGTGTCAGAACATCGAAATCGTTCGGGTCATTCGTTAAAGGTGTTAAGGGCCTTGAATTGACGATGCTTTCGATCTGTGTTATTATCGTGTTGAACTCATCCATTGCGAGTGTCTCCTTTAAAAGAAGTCGTCTTAGATGATATTTCACCTTTTTGATTGAAGCCTCCCACAATCCACCAAAGTGTGGAGATCTGGGTGGAATGAAGCTCCATTCAACGCCTTCGTTTACGCAAAACTTCTTCACCAACTCTGTGTGCCTTTGATCGGTGAATGCCTGCTTGAGCTCAGCAAGCTCTCTTTTCGAGCCAACAAAGTTTGTTGCATTATCCGAAACAATTTTCGAGCACCTCCCTCGTCGAGCAAAAAATCGCTTCAGCGCGGCGATAAAGAATTCTGTGGACAAGCCATTGACCAGTTCCAGGTGCACTGCTTTGGTTGAGAAGCAAATGAACAATGCAATGTAAACCTTGTAACTTGAACGTCCTCGGCCATAGGGTTTCATCAAAAATGGTCCGGCAAAGTCTAAACCTGTCACCGTAAAAGGATGTGAAGGTCGTACCCGATCATCAGGGAGGTCACCCATTATCTGGACCGCAGTTCTTGCTCTATAACGATAACAAACGATGCATTTGTGAATCACTTGCCTAATTATGTTTCGGGAACTGGGAATCCAATAGTTTTGACGGATGATTGACTGGAGTGTTAAACACCCAGCGTGTAGATTTGTCAAGTGGTAATGATGGATCAACGATTTTGTGAACTGATGTTCTTTCGGTAAGATTGCCGGGTGCTTGGAATGATATTCCAACTCAGACTGCCCGAGGCGCCCTCCTACCCTTAGGATGTTGTCGTCGTCTAGAAATGGATGAAGAGACAGCAATTTACTTGATGGTGCGATGCGAAGGTGAGCGGACAATGATTTGATCTCGTCTTTGTAGTGAAAATGTTGAATGCATCGTATAATTAACTTCTCACCAGCTATGCATTCAGCCCGAGTCAAGTTTAGAGGATTCAGAGTCTGAGGAGGCACCGAAATCCTTCGGCTATTGTTGATAAATTTGCTGATGAACGCGAAAACTCTCACAAGTGATTTGAAACGATTGACCAAGCTACAACGCGACACGAGATCCTCTTCCATGCATCCAAGCATCGTAAATTTCTCCATTCTCCTCTCGTCACTTGGCACTGGCAAGGGGAACGCCTTCGGCCACAACGAAGGGTCCTGTGTCAAAAAAGAAGGACCATGACTCCATAACAGATTCGTTTTTAGTTGCATCGGAAGGGTCCCCCTTGAGAGTATGTCCGCTGGATTTTGTTTTGTGTCCACATGTCTCCATTGGATTGAGTGGCGCTCTGTTATGTCTTGTATCTGTGCTACCCTATGACCTACAAATACTTTCCAGGACCGAGATGGAGCGCTGATCCATCCCAACGTAATGGTGGAGTCTGACCAGCATGTGATCGCCGAGAGCTCTAATTTTAATGCGGAAATCGTTTTGTCAATGAGTTCTGACAACAAGAGAGCAGCGCAGAGTTCAAGTTTTGCGATGGTCAAAGCCTTAATCGGAGCTACTCGCGATTTGGCACACAGAAGATGCGACGACATATTGTCGTTGCCATTCATTGATCGTATAAAAATACAAGCTCCATATGCCTTTTCACTAGCGTCTGCGAATCCATGAAGTTCAATTCGAGAATTTTGTGCAGGCAGTACACAACGGACAAAAGTGAGATTCTGAATCTCGATCAGCTGCGATGCAAATTCTGTCCATTGTGAAGCGAACTTTAACGGCAGCGATTCGTCCCAATCCAGCTTCAATTTGTGCAATTCCTGCAGCATGATCTTTGCAAAAACGATAACAGGGTTAATCAACCCCAAAGGATCGAACAGAGATGCTATTGATGAAAGAACTGTACGTTTTGTCAAGCGAGAGTGGGCAGGATTGGGATGGTATTGATAGCAAAACTGATCATTATGTGGTCGCCATAACATTCCAAGAGTTTTCGTGGTTGCATGTTCGTTGATGTTCATCAGTTTTTGTTGATGGTCGGATTCGATGTCGTCCAAAATTTCATTGCTGTTAGAGCACCACTTGTGTAATCTCATTTTTGCTTTATCCAGAATTTTAATCATCTGTTGTTTTTTCTGCAACAGTTCTTCCACTGTATCAGCTCCCGTGAGAACGTCATCAACATATGTGTCCCTTCGTAAGATCTCAGCTCCAAATGGCAATTCAGATTCGTAGAGATTTGCTAATTCTATCAAGCACCTTGTTGCTTGAAAAGGAGCACACGCCGTCCCGTAGGTAACCGTGTTCAACAAATAGCTTGAAACATGCTGGTTCTCAATCCCCCAAAGGATACCCAAGAATTTCTGGTCGTCAGAATTCATTGAAATTTGACGGTACATTTGGATTATGTCTGCACATAATATAAATCGATGTAGACGCAATCGACACAGGATGGAAAACAGGTCTTCTTGAACTGTCGCACCCACCATCAACAGATCATTTAAACATTTCCCAGACGGTGGATTGCACGAAGCATCGAAAACTACTCGCAGTTTTTCGCTGGCGCCGCATGTCTGAAAAATCCCGTGATGAGGTAAATAATATTTGACCTGGTCACTTGGAGACGTCAATTTCCGCATGTGATTCTGAGACTTGTAGTCATTCATAAAATTAGTGTAAGCCTTTAAAAAGGGTGCATCCCTTTTAAACCGTTTTTGCATGTGGTGCAATCTCCGGGTCGCTGCATGGACAGGATTGCCTAGAACGTCGGGATGACTTTTGAATGGGAGTCTGACGATGAATCGTCCATCCGATGATCTGGTCGTGGTCTCTTGAAAGTGTTTTTCACATAAGTCTTCTTCAAAACACCTTGGTTTGTTTGGATTGATCGACTCAATCTCCCAAAATCGTTTTAGGACTGACTTCAGGGGTATGAGTTTCAGAGTTCTCTGCACTAGAGTAAGTAATTAGTTGGGAATTCAGGTTTTCAACATTCAAAGCACCGGAGACGACCCACCCTAGTAATGTTTTTTGAAGGGTTGGCTTCCCGCTTCCTAAATTGATTTGCCCAACACACAAGAGGTCCATAAAATATTCTGCTCCAATCAAAATGTCTATTGCACTCGGAATGTAGAATTGGGGATCAGCTAAAACAATGTTACTAGGGATGTTCAATGACCGCATACAGCTTGAACTATTGAATGAATACGACGAGATCTTCGGAACAACAAGAGCATCCAAATGTATTTCAAATGCACTCGTAGCTGATTGAATGGTCAGCCGAACCTTGTGTGACATTTGAGTTGTCTTGTCGCCGATCCCACTAACTACTGTATTGACTTGAGTTTTCTGTAAATGTAATTTCTGCGCAAGGTTCTTTGATATAAAATGAGATTGAGATGCTGAATCCAACAAAGCTCTGCATGGTAATTGAATGTTTTTGGGAGATGTGGCGGTAACTATTGCAGTTGAGAGGATTATTGTTTGGTTGCTGGACACCCGCGTTGTAGCGTGGCAGGATAGTCAAGAAGATTTAGAGGCAACCCTAGTGTCTTCTGTCGTTTCCTTATTGATCGATTCACTTCGATCCTTGTGACGGTTGTCGATAAAATGCAAAGACGAATGATGATTTTGGCCGCAGTGCATGCATGAGGTCGATTTACATTTCCTCACTGCATGTCCAGTGCGCAAACAATTTAAACATAAATTGAGCTCCTTCACTTTGCAGTATCGATCCTTTGGAGACAATTTTAAATATGATACGCAGCTGTAGATTGTATGTTCTCGAGATTTGCACAGAAGACACTTTCGACCGTTCATTTCTGCCGAAGTCGCATGAGAGACCACCATTCCTTGACGATCTCTCTTCCTGCTCAACCCAGCGTGTTTCGCGGTCGGAGAATTGTTTGAGTCCCTGACATGCTCCAATTTCTGGACATACTGCTCGAGAAAAGACATGAATTCGTTCCATCTAGGCAATTCTCTCAATGAAGCCGACTCCTCCCACTTCGATCTAGTTGTCATGTCCAGTTTCGAGGAAATTATACTGATTAGCAGACCATCACAAAATTCAGGCTCAGTCGAAATGGAATTCAATGATCTAATCTCTCCATTGATTAAATCAATCAGATCACGTAGCTGAGTCACAGAAGTTCTACCCATCTGTGGCGCCGAAAGAAGTCGATTGACATGGGAAGAGAAAATCAGCCGTTTATTATCAAAACGCTGATATAAAAGTTCCAGAGCTTTCCGATAATTTTGCTCCGTGCATTCCAACGATTGGATTATTCTCGCAGCTCATCCTGTTAATGAGGACTTTAAATATTGGAACTTCTCAATATTCGAAAGTGATTGATCCGCATCGATCAGAGTTTTAAAAACGTTTATGAAATCACTCCATAGTGAGTAACTGCCATCGAAACTGGGAAGTTTAATTTTTGGCAGCATTGCCCTTGAATGGACCTGTGTTGAAGTGCGTGTGCTGTTTACGATTGGTTCAAAAGGTGTATTTGAAGATGTTTTTAAAGACAACAATTGGTGTTTCAACGCAGAATATATGTTTTCAAAACGAAGCCTCTTTTCGATTTCATGAGAGCTTCCTACTTGTTCTAACAAAGTCTGACTACATTCAAATTTTTCGTAATACTTATCTAGGATCGACAGTTTGATGTCAATCTCCACAGGATCCCAATTCTCTCCATTCGTTTCGATGCGTTCAGCCAGGCGGGTGAGCAGAGTGAACGCAACCTTGCGTGATGCCTTTGCTTCCTTTTTCTTCCTGGACGACATCTTGCAACTCACTAACAATTTCTGTTTTATTAACGCCTTAAAAGGTCTGTCACTTCTTAAATCACTGACCAAAGTTACACTGTTAAATTGTAGCACAACACAACAATCAAGGTTCAATAAAATAAATCAAATAGTGTTGATAATTTTCACAAGCCGCGCGAGACACTTAACGTTCACAAAATCCGGCTCGAAGGACCATGAAAGATCTCGTCGAGAATTTTCGTCGAGATATCAAAAACGATTGTCAAATGGAATACAAGAAAAAGGAAAACACTCTTTTTAAAACAAGAAAATTACATTTATTGCACAAAACAAATCGCTGTGAATACATTCAGTGTTGATTCACTACTGCCGATCGAGTCCTTGACCATGATCCTGCTGCTCCCGAGGATGACGGAACTTGTTTCATCATGTCCTGAGCAGAGAGAAGAAGATTCCCAAATTTCACACAAAAAAGGGAATTAGGAGTGTTTTGGTGGTTGGTAACCAAAACCAATAAAGCCGAGATGATTCACGTCCTGGCATGACGATTCATGCAAGGACGGTCGTTTCCTTCAAAGAAACCGAGGTCTGTTGCGATTTGGTTATTTACGATCCCAGTTCCGTTTGGAGGTACTGGGTTGCCTTGAACAGTTTTGCACAGGCCAACAACAAAGGATTTTACGATCCCAGTTCCGTTTGAAGGTACTGGGTTGCCCCGATATGATTTGCATGGGCCAACAACAATTAAAGATCCCAGGAACCATTTAGAGGCACTGGGTTGCCCCGACATGTGTCGCACAGGCCAACAACTAGAGAGCCCAGAAACCATTTAGAGGTACTGGGTTGCCCCGACATGTGTCGTGCAGGCCAACAATTTGCTTCTGATGCAAACCCAACAAAATCGAAGGTTTCACAATCAGGGTCTACGAGAAAGGGTGATTTGTTCAAATCAAGACATGGTGTAGTATCAAAGCACGAAATATTTAAATTAACGCAATCCGATTCAAATGATTCGTGCGATTCACAATTTCCATTTTATACTACTTCTCCCATATACTGCACAGAAAACGATCTCTTAAAAGCGCAGCCAAATTGATATGGGGTTGATGAGTGCGAATTGCTAGGAGCTAGTTTAAACGGTTGGGTTGAGTCACGACGATATAAATCACAAACATCAAGCCACCGGGCGCGTTTGCAACCGTCGAAAACAATCTCGTATTTAACGAAATTCCGCCAGAAAGACTTCAAAAGATGCGGAGTGTTAAACATATAAAAAAAATTTTGCCCTTGGACGAAGAAGTAGATAAACTAAGGCGATTAGTTAGACTATTAAAATTAGCACCTTGATCTGAAACTATAAGTCTTAAAAAAAAAAATTTTGCCCTTGGACGAAGAAGTAGATAAACTAAGGCGATTAGTTAGACTATTAAAATTAGCACCTTGATCTGAAACTATAAGTCTTGGTGTCAGTTCAACTTCAAGTAAATGTTTGACGCAGTCGTTAATACATTTCATTATAAGGCTTGCGGCACATGGAGAATGGACTGAATAATATCCGACCAAGTGATTGTAACGGTGCGTTATCCCTCGAACCATTACAACTAAGTTATACTTGGCGGGTAATCGCGTTTTGTAGACCCCGTTGTCTTCTAAGCCACTTATCTCCCCAGTACTTCTATTAAAAAATAAATTTGTTTTGAGAGATAATTCGTCAATGCATATTAAACAATTGCGCGCCATATCTCCAAAACAATTAATTTTTAATCTGAGGGCTTTAAATAAAATTTCGTGCAGGTCGGGACTAGAAGGCCAATCTTTAATAAAACGAGTCAATGTATGTCGCGAAGGTAAAAGCATTCTCTTGGATTTAAAAGAATATGCAGACGGGGACAAGAAACAAATCGAAAGACTGAACTGTTTTAGTTCCACGGTATACCTGAAGCCCTTTTTTGTCCTAGAGAAATTAGATAAGTTGGCCTGAACCAATGCGAGCAAATTTGGAGGCAGAATTCTTTGGCATTTTTGCAAAAAAAAGAAATCACTATTGCAAAATGCCACCTGTCTATTTAAATTATCGTTTTGTTTTTTTTTAATTTTTCTATTTCTAGAAGTGCAGCAGCAAGGGCAGGGTTTTCAATATTATCATTATTGACCTCTACTGTCTGCACTTCCTTATCCTGAACCCAGCGCGACGTTCCTTCACCCCCTGAAATTCCGTTTTCCCTTTCTTGTAACCCGACGGCCCATCCCACAATAGGATCTTGCCTATGCAGATCCCCACCTGAAGTCCCTTCACCCCATGGATTTTGAATTGCCCTCGCCCACGATTCTACTCGTTCTTCTACGATGCATTTAGGAATCGCGTTTTTTTTTCAAACATCCATTTACTCCAAACATTTCCTTGCTGAAATGTTTAGAGCAGACCCTCAAATCCTGAGACAATTTTTGGTTTACCAACTCAGTTAGGCCTAAGCTGGTCAACCATACGTCCCTCCCGCAAAGAGAAAATAATGTTCTACATTACGATGTCAAATTTTGTTCAGATTAGGTATATTGAAATGTACTTCGCCAATAACGTTCCCGGACAAATTATATTTCGACAGAAAAATAAACAGATATTTCTATAATTTTGTTTTATATTATGGCTTTACAGCAATATTAACGAAATAAAATTTGGTGTTTTATTCATGTATTATATTTTGAACCTGCGGTTTTGTTTTGCATCTACTTTTCTTGTAGAATCGCAGCATAAACATTGTAACCTTTAATTAGTATAGAAATTGAAATTACCTTTTAAACAAAGAAACTCGATTAGTTGCAATAACCAGCGTTATATTCGAAACCCTTTAAAAATAAAAATTCAAATTGAATATATAATTTTTTTAAAAATTGAAACTGTTAGTATATTTTTAATTAAAAATTAATAACTATTACCCTTTTAACCAGGCATAAAAGTAAGCAACGTAAGTTAAATAACAATAAAACTATAAAACACAAATATTATGTACGTACCACACCGTATGTATACACCTACTAAATGGAATCAAATTTAATTACAATGTTATAATAATGAACTTATA
>CAUJAV010000065.1:2500-12500 GCA_963082835.1 Leptogaster cylindrica | reverse complement strand
TTTAATAGAAAATGAATATGAAGTGTTATTATGGAAATACTAAGAAAGACCATTTATTAAAAATACTTATGGTTCATGATGATTGTTAGGGAAACACGTTTGGTCGCTCATGTTATTCAAAAACGCGACTTACCCGGAATGATTGCTTAATAATTAATAGACTGCTTGACATGTATTATGAACTTAAATTTAGAAAAAAAAAACGCCGGGTGAACGGCGGGAGTAGCTGTGACTCTCTTAATGAGCCTAAATGCCTCCTCAACAAATTAGTAACACGAATGAAATGATTAACGAGATTCCTACTGTCCCTATCTATTGGAGTGTCAAGTGGCATTATGGAAATATTAAGAAATACCATTTTATAATAATAGTCATGTTGCATGCTCATTACTAAGAAAACACGTTTAATAGAAAATAAATACGAAGTGTTATTATGGAAATACTAAGAAAGACCATTTTATAATAATAGTCATGTTGCATGCTCATTACTAAGAAAACACGTTTAATAGAAAATGAATATGAAGTCGTATTATGGAAATACTAAGAAAGACCATTTTATAATAATACTCATGTTGCATGCTCATTATTAAGAAAACACGTTTAATAGAAAATGAATATGAAGTGTTATTATGGAAATACTAAGAAAGACCATTTATTAAAAATACTTATGGTTCATGATGATTGTTAGGGAAACACGTTTGGTCGCTCATGTTATTCAAAAACGCGACTTACCCGGAATGATTGCTTAATAATTAATAGACTGCTTGACATGTATTATGAACTTAAATTTAGAAAAAAAAAACGCCGGGTGAACGGCGGGAGTAGCTGTGACTCTCTTAATGAGCCTAAATGCCTCCTCAACAAATTAGTAACACGAATGAAATGATTAACGAGATTCCTACTGTCCCTATCTATTGGAGTGTCAAGTGGCATTATGGAAATATTAAGAAATACCATTTTATAATAATAGTCATGTTGCATGCTCATTACTAAGAAAACACGTTTAATAGAAAATAAATACGAAGTGTTATTATGGAAATACTAAGAAAGACCATTTTATAATAATAGTCATGTTGCATGCTCATTACTAAGAAAACACGTTTAATAGAAAATGAATATGAAGTCGTATTATGGAAATACTAAGAAAGACCATTTTATAATAATACTCATGTTGCATGCTCATTATTAAGAAAACACGTTTAATAGAAAATGAATATGAAGTGTTATTATGGAAATACTAAGAAAGACCATTTATTAAAAATACTTATGGTTCATGATGATTGTTAGGGAAACACGTTTGGTCGCTCATGTTATTCAAAAACGCGACTTACCCGGAATGATTGCTTAATAATTAATAGACTGCTTGACCTGTATTATGAACTTAAATTTAGAAAAAAAAAACGCCGGGTGAACGGCGGGAGTAGCTGTGACTCTCTTAATGAGCCTAAATGCCTCCTCAACAAATTAGTAACACGAATGAAATGATTAACGAGATTCCTACTGTCCCTATCTATTGGAGTGTCAGGTGGCATTATGGAAATATTAAGAAATACCATTTTATAATAATAGTCATGTTGCATGCTCATTACTAAGAAAACACGTTTAATAGAAAATAAATACGAAGTGTTATTATGGAAATACTAAGAAAGACCATTTTATAATAATAGTCATGTTGCATGCTCATTACTAAGAAAACACGTTTAATAGAAAATGAATATGAAGTCGTATTATGGAAATACTAAGAAAGACCATTTTATAATAATACTCATGTTGCATGCTCATTATTAAGAAAACACGTTTAATAGAATATGAATATGAAGTGTTATTATGGAAATACTAAGAAAGACCATTTATTAAAAATACTTATGGTTCATGATGATTGTTAGGGAAACACGTTTGGTCGCTCATGTTATTCAAAAACGCGACTTACCCGGAATGATTGCTTAATAATTAATAGACTGCTTGACATGTATTATGAACTTAAATTTAGAAAAAAAAAACGCCGGGTGAACGGCGGGAGTAGCTGTGACTCTCTTAATGAGCCTAAATGCCTCCTCAACAAATTAGTAACACGAATGAAATGATTAACGAGATTCCTACTGTCCCTATCTATTGGAGTGTCAAGTGGCATTATGGAAATATTAAGAAATACCATTTTATAATAATAGTCATGTTGCATGCTCATTACTAAGAAAACACGTTTAATAGAAAATAAATACGAAGTGTTATTATGGAAATACTAAGAAAGACCATTTTATAATAATAGTCATGTTGCATGCTCATTACTAAGAAAACACGTTTAATAGAAAATGTTTTATAACCATCTTGATGGTTTTAATAAGCAACCACGTTTTATATAAAATAAGTATCAAGTGGCATTATGAAAATATTAAGTAAGACCTTTTCATAATAAATACTCATGTTGCATGCTCGTTATTAAGAAAACACGTTTAATAGAAAATGTTTTATAACCATCTTGATGGTTTTAATAAGCAACCACGTTTTATATAAAACAAGTATCAAGTGGCATTATGAAAATATTAAGTAAGACCTTTTCATAATAAATACTCATGTTGCATGCTCATTATTAAGAAAACACGTTTAATAGAAAATGTTTTATAACCATCTTGATGGTTTTAATAAGCAACCACGTTTTATATAAAAAAAGTATCAAGTGGCATTATGAAAATATTAAGTAAGACCTTTTCATAATAAATACTCATGTTGCATGCTCATTATTAAGAAAACACGTTTTATAGAAAATGTTTTATAACCATCTTGATGGTTTTAATAAGCAACCACGTTTTATATAAAACAAGTATCAAGTGGCATTATGAAAATATTAAGTAAGACCTTTTCATAATAAATACTCATGTTGCATGCTCATTATTAAGAAAACACGTTTAATAGAAAATGTTTTATAACCATCTTGATGGTTTTAATAAGCAACCACGTTTTATATAAAAAAAGTATCAAGTGGCATTATGAAAATATTAAGTAAGACCTTTTCATAATAAATACTCATGTTGCATGCTCATTATTAAGAAAACACGTTTTATAGAAAATGTTTTATAACCATCTTGATGGTTTTAATAAGCAACCACGTTTTATATAAAACAAGTATCAAGTGGCATTATGAAAATATTAAGTAAGACCTTTTCATAATAAATACTAACCATCTTGATGGTTTTAATAAGCAACCACGTTTTATATAAAATAAGTATCAAGTGGCATTATGAAAATATTAAGTAAGACCTTTTCATAATAAATACTCATGTTGCATGCTCGTTATTAAGAAAACACGTTTAATAGAAAATGTTTTATAACCATCTTGATGGTTTTAATAAGCAACCACGTTTTATATAAAACAAGTATCAAGTGGCATTATGAAAATATTAAGTAAGACCTTTTCATAATAAATACTCATGTTGCATGCTCATTATTAAGAAAACACGTTTAATAGAAAATGTTTTATAACCATCTTGATGGTTTTAATAAGCAACCACGTTTTATATAAAAAAAGTATCAAGTGGCATTATGAAAATATTAAGTAAGACCTTTTCATAATAAATACTCATGTTGCATGCTCATTATTAAGAAAACACGTTTTATAGAAAATGTTTTATAACCATCTTGATGGTTTTAATAAGCAACCACGTTTTATATAAAACAAGTATCAAGTGGCATTATGAAAATATTAAGTAAGACCTTTTCATAATAAATACTCATGTTGCATGCTCATTATTAAGAAAACACGTTTAATAGAAAATGTTTTATAACCATCTTGATGGTTTTAATAAGCAACCACGTTTTATATAAAATAAGTATCAAGTGGCATTATGAAAATATTAAGTAAGACCTTTTCATAATAAATACTCATGTTGCATGCTCATTATTAAGAAAACACGTTTAATAGAAAATGTGTTGTAACCATCTTGATGGTTTTAATAAGCAACCACGTTTTATATAAAATAAGTATCAAGTGGCATTATGAAAATATTAAGTAAGACCTTTTCATAATAAATACTCATGTTGCATGCTCATTATTAAGAAAACACGTTTAATAGAAAATGTTTTATAACCATCTTGATGGTTTTAATAAGCAACCACGTTTTATATAAAAAAAGTATCAAGTGGCATTATGAAAATATTAAGTAAGACCTTTTCATAATAAATACTCATGTTGCATGCTCATTATTAAGAAAACACGTTTTATAGAAAATGTTTTATAACCATCTTGATGGTTTTAATAAGCAACCACGTTTTATATAAAATAAGTATCAAGTGGCATTATGAAAATATTAAGTAAGACCTTTTCATAATAAATACTCATGTTGCATGCTCATTATTAAGAAAACACGTTTAATAGAAAATGTGTTGTAACCATCTTGATGGTTTTAATAAGCAACCACGTTTTATATAAAATAAGTATCAAGTGGCATTATGAAAATATTAAGTAAGACCTTTTCATAATAAATACTCATGTTGCATGCTCATTATTAAGAAAACACGTTTAATAGAAAATGTTTTATAACCATCTTGATGGTTTTAATAAGCAACCACGTTTTATATAAAAAAAGTATCAAGTGGCATTATGAAAATATTAAGTAAGACCTTTTCATAATAAATACTCATGTTGCATGCTCATTATTAAGAAAACACGTTTTATAGAAAATGTTTTATAACCATCTTGATGGTTTTAATAAGCAACCACGTTTTATATAAAACAAGTATCAAGTGGCATTATGAAAATATTAAGTAAGACCTTTTCATAATAAATACTCATGTTGCATGCTCATTATTAAGAAAACACGTTTAATAGAAAATGTTTTATAACCATCTTGATGGTTTTAATAAGCAACCACGTTTTATATAAAAAAAAGTATCAAGTGGCATTATGAAAATATTAAGTAAGACCTTTTCATAATAAATACTCATGTTGCATGCTCATTATTAAGAAAGCACTTTGGGTCGATCCCATTTTTTTAGGCGAAAATTTTGTCACGAACGAGAATGAAAATTATAAAGTGTGTTATAACCATCTTAATGGTTTTAATAAGTAACCACGTTTTATATAAAATAAGTATCAAGTGGCATTATGAAAATATTAAGAAAGACCTTTTCATAATAAATACTCATGTTGCATGATCATTATTAAGAAAGCACTTTGGGTCGATCCCATTTTTTTTAGCGAAAATTTTGTCACGAACGAGAATGAAAATTATAAAGTGTGTTATAACCATCTTGATGGTTTTAATAAGTAACCACGTTTTATATAAAATAAGTATCAAGTGGCATTATGAAAATATTAAGAAAGACCTTTTCATAATAAATACTCATGTTGCATGATCATTATTAAGAAAACACTTTGGGTCGATCCTATTTTTTTAAGCCAAAATTTTGTCACGAACGAGAATGAAAATTTTACTATAGTGAAATTGTCAGTATTCATTATGATTAATTTTATAATGATGTGTTTTGGAACATTTTTGATAAACCGTCTTTATGGTTACTAACAAACGATGTTTCATATTAATGATAAAATTCATTATTAAATAACCTTTGGTTATAAGAGATTTTTTGTAACTGACTTATTGAAAATACATGTACAAAGTATTTTGTGCGTGTATATTCATTAACGTAAGTCAAGTAAAAGGAGTATACACATTATACTTCTTTAACGCAAATAGATGGTATTCATAAAAATAAAGATAAAATATATGAAATGAACGAAAAAGGAATTGAAAAATTCACTTTCAAAAACAATTTATAATAATTGTGAATCGAATGAAATATATATAAATATATCAAAGAATGTATAAAATACACATATATATTATAAATATATATGTTTAAAACATTATTTTAAATATTATTCTGGTTGATCCTGCCAGTAGTTATATGCTTGTCTCAAAGATTAAGCCATGCATGTCTAAGTACAAACGAATTAACAGTGAAACCGCAAAAGGCTCATTATATCAGTTATGGTTCATTAGATCGTTAACAGTTACTTGGATAACTGTGGTAATTCTAGAGCTAATACATGCAATATAAACATGGACCTTTTGGAACGTGTGCTTTTATTAGGCTAAAACCAAGCGATATCTCTTCTGAGGCATCGTTACAATGGTTGAACTCTAGATAATTTGCAGATCGTATGGTCTTGTACCGACGACAGATCTTTCAAATGTCTGCCCTATCAACTATTGATGGTAGTATCTTGGACTACCATGGTTGCAACGGGTAACGGGGAATCAGGGTTCGATTCCGGAGAGGGAGCCTGAGAAACGGCTACCACATCTAAGGAAGGCAGCAGGCGCGTAAATTACCCACTCCCAGCACGGGGAGGTAGTGACGAAAAATAACAATACAGGACTCATATCCGAGGCCCTGTAATTGGAATGAGTACACTTTAAATCCTTTAACAAGGACCTATTGGAGGGCAAGTCTGGTGCCAGCAGCCGCGGTAATTCCAGCTCCAATAGCGTATATTAAAGTTGTTGCGGTTAAAACGTTCGTAGTTGAACCTGTGCTCCATACGGGTAGCACAACTATAATATTGGTTCGTGCGTTACCTTATGTTTTGCGAGCGTATTACCGGTGGAGTTCTAATATATATTTTATCAATTTATTGATTTAAATATATATAACTCCTATTTAAACCTGCTTCAATGCTCTTTACCGAGTGTTGTTGTGGGCCGGTACAATTACTTTGAACAAATTAGAGTGCTTAAAGCAGGCTTCAAATGCCTGAATATTTTGTGCATGGAATAATGGAATAAGACCTCTGTTCTACTTTCATTGGTTTTTAGATCAAGAGGTAATGATTAATAGAAGCAGTTGGGGGCATTAGTATTACGACGCGAGAGGTGAAATTCTTGGACCGTCGTAAGACTAACTTAAGCGAAAGCATTTGCCAAAGATGTTTTCATTAATCAAGAACGAAAGTTAGAGGCTCGAAGGCGATCAGATACCGCCCTAGTTCTAACCATAAACGATGCCAGCTAGCAATTGGGTGTAGCTACTTTTATGGCTCTCTCAGTCGCTTCCCGGGAAACCAAAGCTTTTGGGCTCCGGGGGAAGTATGGTTGCAAAGCTGAAACTTAAAGGAATTGACGGAAGGGCACCACCAGGAGTGGAGCCTGCGGCTTAATTTGACTCAACACGGGAAAACTTACCAGGTCCGAACATAAATGAGTAAGACAGATTGATAGCTCTTTCTCGAATCTATGGGTGGTGGTGCATGGCCGTTCTTAGTTCGTGGAGTGATTTGTCTGGTTAATTCCGATAACGAACGAGACTCAAATATATTAAATAGATGCATTCAGGATTATGATGTTGAAACCTTATATAGCCTTCTAATATGACAACAGTAAAATGTTTGATTGTTTGAATGTGTTTATATAAGGTGGAGTCGTACCTGTTTGTTTGTCCCATTAATACGGACACTAGCTTCTTAAATGGACAAATTGCGTCTAGCAATAATGAGATTGAGCAATAACAGGTCTGTGATGCCCTTAGATGTCCTGGGCTGCACGCGCGCTACAATGAAAGTATCAACGTGTATTTCCTAGACCGAGAGGTCCGGGTAAACCGCTGAATCACTTTCATGCTTGGGATTGTGAACTGAAACTGTTCACATGAACCTGGAATTCCCAGTAAGTGCGAGTCATTAACTCGCATTGATTACGTCCCTGCCCTTTGTACACACCGCCCGTCGCTACTACCGATTGAATTATTTAGTGAGGTCTCCGGACGTGATCACTGTGACGCCTTTGTGTGTTACGGTTGTTTCGCAAAAGTTGACCGAACTTGATTATTTAGAGGAAGTAAAAGTCGTAACAAGGTTTCCGTAGGTGAACCTGCGGAAGGATCATTATTGTATTAATGAAACCTTCAAAAATAATAATAAAAAGCAATATATGGAATTGATGGATGTGATATGCTTTATTTGTACTTAAAAAATAATTAAGTGAACAAATAATATTTCATTTTTTCTAAAACTATGAAATATTAGACATTCGCAAATAAAGATCATATAAAATATACATATTAAATATAATGATACAATATTATAAAAAGATAAAAAAAATGAATACTCTAAGCGGAGGATCACTTGGCTCATGGGTCGATGAAGAACGCAGCAAACTGTGCGTCATCGTGTGAACTGCAGGACACATGAACATCGACATTTTGAACGCATATTGCAGTCCATGCTATCATCAAGTACTTTAAAAGTGCTGCATGGACTACATATGGTTGAGGGTTGTAAGAATTTTCCGAAAGAGTTGCTAAATTATATATAATTATATAATTTTTAGCATATGTTATATCAATAGATTATCATCTATGATATTAATATAAATTATATATATATATATGCATTATTAAGAAGGCATATCTAGTATAAAAATGTAAAATTTTTGCTTCTAGAATAGCCTGAAAAAGTAAATGCTATACATTTATATATGGAAAATATAGATAAAATATAAATAAAACAACCTCAACTCATATGAGATTACTCCCTGAATTTAAGCATATTAATGAGGGAAGGAAAAGAAACTAACAAGGATTTTCTTAGTAGCGGCGAGCGAAAAGAAAATAGTTCAGCACTGAGTTATTTTGTTGTATAGGCAAATATAAGATGCAGTGTATGGAATATCTATTATCTAATATGAATAATTAACAGTCCAAGTCCTTCTTAAATGAGGCCATTTACCCATAGAGGGTGCCAGGCCCGTAGAGGCGTTAATGATTATTAGAAGATGTTTCCTAAGAGTCGTGTTGCTTGATAGTGCAGCACTAATATGGTGGTAAACTCCATCTAAAACTAAATATAACCATGAGACCGATAGCAAACAAGTACCGTGAGGGAAAGTTGAAAAGAACTCTGAATAGAGAGTTAAATAGTACGTGAAACTGCTTAGAGGTTAAGCCCGATGAACCTGAATATCCAATATGAAAAATTCATCGTTAAAGATGTATTAAACTTATATTAATATATTGATAATGTGCAATTTTTTCATATAAGGACATTGTAATCTGTTAATATTTGAATATAAATTTATCAAAAGGTTTGCTTAGATCAGTTTATACATTTTTATGAATTTTATTCATAATAAGTATAAAATCTAATTTAAATGCAAATACGGATAAATTATTGACAGATTTTTTAATATATAACGCTAACATTTTACATGTTGTAATAACATAGATATTTATATATATTTATGTTAATTATATGCGTTTATATGATTAACAATGCTATAGATTTAGGATACCTTCGGGACCCGTCTTGAAACACGGACCAAGGAGTCTAACATGTGTGCAAGTCATTAGGTATTTAAAATAAACCTAAGGGCGTAATTAACTTAACTGTTTTTAAAAAATATGGGATTATATATATATAATTGAAATATATATTCCATCCCGGGGCGTTCTATACAGTTATGCATTTTGATATAAATTTTATTTATATTATATATGCCTCTAACTAGAGCGTACCTTTAGCATATATGTTGTGACCCGAAAGATGGTGAACTATACCTGATCAGGTTGAAGTCAGGGGAAACCCTGATGGAAGACCGAAACAGTTCTGACGTGCAAATCGATTGTCAGAATTGGGTATAGGGGCGCAAGACTAATCGAACTATCTAGTAGCTGGTTCCCTCCGAAGTTTCCCTCAGGATAGCTGGTGCAATTAAATATTGTATAACATAATCTTATTTGGTAAAGCGAATGATTAGAGGCATTAGGGCCGAAACGACCTTAACCTATTCTCAAACTTTAAATAGGTAAGAACCTTACCTTTCTTGATATGAAGGTGAAGGCTATGATATATTGTGCCCAGTGGGCCACTTTTGGTAAGCAGAACTGGCGCTGTGGGATGAACCAAACGTGATGTTACGGCGCCCAAATTAACAACTCATACCGATACCATGAAAGGCGTTGCTTGCTTAAAACAGCAGGACGGTGGACATGGAAGTCGTAATCCGCTAAG
>CAUJAV010000064.1:0-42791 GCA_963082835.1 Leptogaster cylindrica | reverse complement strand
AAACAATCATAAACAAACGAAAAGCATTCGATTTAACTATAGTTTATGATTGTTTAGCCATTTCCAACGTTTACATACACTTATAACCAAAGTTATATAGGAATTCCATACAAACCCACCTTTGTTCCTATAACTTTGGATAACTTTGGTTGTAGGTCTAAACAAACGTCGAAATGCCTAAACAATCATAAACAAACGAAAAGCATTCGATTTTACTATAGTTTATGATTGTTTAGCCATTTCCAACGTTTGCATACACCTATAACCAAAGTTATATAGGAATTCCATACAAACCCACCTTTGTTCCTATAACTTTGGATAACTTTGGTTGTAGGCCTAAACAAACGTCGAAATGGCTAAACAATCAAAAACAAGCAAAAAGCATTCGATTTAACTACAGTTTATGATTGTTTAGCCATTTCCAACGTTTGCATACACCTATAACCAAAGTTATATAGGAATTCCATACAAACCCACCTTTGTTCCTATAACTTTGGATAACTTTGGTTGTAGGCCTAAACAAACGTCGAAATGGCTAAACAATCATAAACAAACGAAAAGCATTCGATTTAACTATAGTTTATGATTGTTTAGCCATTTCCAACGTTTACATACACCTATAACCAAAGTTATATAGGAATTCCATACAAACCCAACTTTGTTCCTATAACTTTGGATAACTTTGGTTGTAGGTCTAAACAAACATCGAAATGGCTAAACAATCAAAAACAAACGAAAAGCATTCGATTTAACTATAGTCTATGATTGTATAGCCATTTCCAACGTTTGCATACACCTACAAAGTTATATAGGAATCCCATACATACCCACCTTTGGTCCTGTAAATTTGGTTGTAGGTCTAAACAAACGTCGAAATGGCTAAACAATCAAAAACAAGCAAAAAGCATTCGATTTAACTACAGTTTATGATTGTTTAGCCATTTCCAACGTTTGCATACACCTATAACCAAAGTTATATAGGAATTCCATACAAACCCACCTTTGTTCCTATAACTTTGGATAACTTTGGTTGTAGGCCTAAACAAACGTCGAAATGGCTAAACAATCAAAAACAAACGAAAAGCATTCGATTTAACTATAGTTTATGATTGTTTAGCCATTTCCAACGTTTGCATACACCTATAACCAAAGTTATATAGGAATTCCATACAAACCCACCTTTGTTCCTATAACTTTGGATAACTTTGGTTGTAGGCCTAAACAAACGTCGAAATGGCTAAACAATCAAAAACAAACGAAAAGCATTCGATTTAACTATAGTTTATGATTGTTTAGCCATTTCCAACGTTTACATACACCTATAACCAAAGTTATATAGGAATTCCATACAAACCCACCTTTGTTCCTATAACTTTGGATAACTTTGGTTGTAGGCCTAAACAAACGTCGAAATGGCTAAACAATCAAAAACAAGCAAAAAGCATTCGATTTAACTACAGTTTATGATTGTTTAGCCATTTCCAACGTTTGCATACACCTATAACCAAAGTTATATAGGAATTCCATACAAACCCACCTTTGTTCCTATAACTTTGGATAACTTTGGTTGTAGGCCTAAACAAACGTCGAAATGGCTAAACAATCAAAAACAAACGAAAAGCATTCGATTTAACTATAGTTTATGATTGTTTAGCCATTTCCAACGTTTGCATACACCTATAACCAAAGTTATATAGGAATTCCATACAAACCCACCTTTGTTCCTATAACTTTGGATAACTTTGGTTGTAGGTTTAAACAAACGTCGAAATGGCTAAACAATCATAAACAAACGAAAAGCATTCGATTTAACTATAGTTTATGATTGTTTAGCCATTTCCAACGTTTGCATACACCTATAACCAAAGTTATATAGGAATTCCATACAAACCCGCCTTTGTTCCTATAACTTTGGATAACTTTGGTTGTAGGTCTAAACAAACGTCGAAATGGCTAAAGAATCAAAAACAAACGAAAAGCATTCGATTTAACTATAGTTTATGATTGTTTAGCCATTTCCAACGTTTACATACACCTATAACCAAAGTTATATAGGAATTCCATACACACCCACCTTTGTTCCTATAACTTTGGATAACTTTGCTTGTAGGTCTAAACAAACGTCGAAATGGCTAAACAATCATAAACAAACGAAAAGCATTCGATTTAACTATAGTTTATGATTGTTTAGCCATTTCCAACGTTTACATACACTTATAACCAAAGTTATATAGGAATTCCATACAAACCCACCTTTGTTCCTATAACTTTGGATAACTTTGGTTGTAGGTCTAAACAAACGTCGAAATGGCTAAACAATCATAAACAAACGAAAAGCATTCGATTTTACTATAGTTTATGATTGTTTAGCCATTTCCAACGTTTGCATACACCTATAACCAAAGTTATATAGGAATTCCATACACACCCACCTTTGTTCCTATAACTTTGGATAACTTTGGTTGTAGGCCTAAACAAACGTCGAAATGGCTAAACAATCAAAAACAAACGAAAAGCATTCGATTTAACTTCAGTTTATGATTGTTTAGCCATTTCCAACTTTTGCATACACCTATAACCAAAGTTATATAGGAATTCCATACAAACCCACCTTTGTTCCTATAACTTTGGATAACTTTGGTTGTAGGCCTAAACAAACGTCCAAATGGCTAAACAATCATAAACAAACGAAAAGCATTCGATTTAACTACAGTTTATGATTGTTTAGCCATTTCCAACGTTTACATACACCTATAACCAAAGTTATATAGGAATTCCATACAAACCCACCTTTGTTCCTATAACTTTGGATAACTTTGGTTGTAGGTCTAAACAAACATCGAAATGGCTAAACAATCAAAAACAAACGAAAAGCATTCGATTTAACTATAGTCTATGATTGTATAGCCATTTCCAACGTTTGCATACACCTACAACCAAAGTTATATAGGAATCCCTTACACACACACCTTTGGTCCTGTAACTTTGGTTGTAGGTCTAAACAAACGTCGAAATGGCTAAAGAATCAAAAACAAACGAAAAGCATTCGATTTAACTATAGTTTATGATTGTTTAGCCATTTCCAACGTTTGCATACACCTATAACCAAAGTTATATAGGAATTCCATACAAACCCACCTTTGTTCCTATAACTTTGGATAACTTTGCTTGTAGGTCTAAACAAACGTCGAAATGGCTAAACAATCATAAACAAACGAAAAGCATTCGATTTAACTATAGTTTATGATTGTTTAGCCATTTCCAACGTTTACATACACCTATAACCAAAGTTATATAGGAATTTCATACAAACCCACCTTTGTTCCTATAACTTTGGATAACTTTGGTTGTAGGCCTAAACAAACGTCCAAATGGCTAAACAATCATAAACAAACGAAAAGCATTCGATTTAACTACAGTTTATGATTGTTTAGCCATTTCCAACGTTTACATACACCTATAACCAAAGTTATATAGGAATTCCATACAAACCCACCTTTTTTCCTATAACTTTGGATATTGGATAACTTTGGTTGTAGATGTAAACAAACGTCGAAATGGCTAAACAATCAAAAACAAACGAAAAGCATTCGATTTAACTATAGTCTATGATTGTATAGCCATTTCCAACGTTTGCATACACCTACAACCAAAGTTATATAGGAATCCCTTACACACCCACCTTTGGTCCTGTAACTTTGGTTGTAGGTCTAAACAAACGTCGAAATGGCTAAAGAATCAAAAACAAACGAAAAGCATTCGATTTAACTATAGTTTATGATTGTTTAGCCATTTCCAACGTTTGCATACACCTATAACCAAAGTTATATAGGAATTCCATACAAACCCACCTTTGTTCCTATAACTTTGGATAACTTTGGTTGTAGGCCTAAACAAACGTCCAAATGGCTAAACAATCATAAACAAACGAAAAGCATTCGATTTAACTATAGTTTATGATTGTTTAGCCATTTCCAACGTTTACATACACCTATAACCAAAGTTATATAGGAATTCCATACAAACCCACCTTTGTTCCTATAACTTTGGATAACTTTGGTTGTAGGTCTAAACAGGCATCGAAATGGCTAAACAATCAAAAACAAACGAAAAGCATTCGATTTAACTATAGTCTATGATTGTATAGCCATTTCCAACGTTTGCATACACCTACAACCAAAGTTATATAGGAATCCCTTACACACCCACCTTTGGTCCTGTAACTTTGGTTGTAGGTCTAAACAAACGTCGAAATGGCTAAAGAATCAAAAACAAACGAAAAGCATTCGATTTAACTATAGTTTATGATTGTTTAGCCATTTCCAACGTTTACATACACCTATAACCAAAGTTATATAGGAATTCCATACAAACCCACCTTTGTTCCTATAACTTTGGATAACTTTGGTTGTAGGTCTAAACAAACTTCGAAATGGCTAAACAATCAGAAACAAACGAAAAGCATTCGATTTAACTACAGTTTATGATTGTTTAGCCATTTCCAACGTTTACATACACCTATAACCAAAGTTATATAGGAATTCCATACAAACCCACCTTTGTTCCTATAACTTTGGATAACTTTGGTTGTAGGCCTAAACAAACGTCCAAATGGCTAAACAATCATAAACAAACGAAAAGCATTCGATTTAACTACAGTTTATGATTGTTTAGCCATTTCCAACGTTTACATACACCTATAACCAAAGTTATATAGGAATTCCATACAAACCCACCGTTGTTCCTATAACTTTGGATAACTTTGGTTGTAGGTCTAAACAAACATCGAAATGGCTAAACAATCAAAAACAAAAGAAAAGCATTCGATTTAACTATAGTCTATGATTGTATAGCCATTTCCAACGTTTGCATACACCTACAACCAAAGTTATATAGGAATCCCTTACACACCCACCTTTGGTCCTGTAACTTTGGTTGTAGGTCTAAACAAACGTCGAAATGGCTAAAGAATCAAAAACAAACGAAAAGCATTCGATTTAACTATAGTTTATGATTGTTTAGCCATTTCCAACGTTTGCATACACCTATAACCAAAGTTATATAGGAATTCCATACAAACCCACCTTTGTTCCTATAACTTTGGATAACTTTGGTTGTAGGTCTAAACAAACGTCGAAATGGCTAAACAATCATAAACAAACGAAAAGCATTCGATTTAACTATAGTTTATGATTGTTTAGCCATTTCCAACGTTTACATACACCTATAACCAAAGTTATATAGGAATTTCATACAAACCCACCTTTGTTCGTATAGCTTTGGATAACTTTGGTTGTAGGTCTAAACAAACGTCGAAATGGCTAAACAATCATAAACAAACGAAAAGCATTCGATTTAACTATAGTTTATGATTGTTTAGCCATTTCCAACGTTTACATACACCTATAACCAAAGTTATATAGGAATTCCATACAAAACCACCTTTTTTCCTATAGCTTTGGATAACTTTGGTTGTAGGTCTAAACAAACGTCGAAATGGCTAAACAATCATAAACAAACGAAAAGCATTCGATTTAACTATAGTCTATGATTGTTTAGCCATTTCCAACGTTTGCATACACCTACAACCAAAGTTATATAGGAATCCCATACACACCCACCTTTGGTCCTGTAACTTTGGTTGTAGGTCTAAACAAACGTCGAAATGGCTAAAGAATCAAAAACAAACGAAAAGCATTCGATTTAACTATGGTTTATGATTGTTTAGCCATTTCCAACGTTTACATACACCTATAACCAAAGTTATATAGGAATTCCATACAAACCCACCTTTGTTCCTATAACTTTGGATAACTTTGGTTGTAGGTCTAAACAAACGTCGAAATGGCTAAACAATCAAAAACAAACGAAAAGCATTCGATTTAACTATAGTTTATGATTGTTTAGCCATTTCCAACGTTTACATACACCTATAACCAAAGTTATATAGGAATTCCATACAAACCCACCTTTGTTCCTATAACTTTGGATAACTTTGGTTGTAGGCCTAAACAAACGTCGAAATGGCTAAACAATCATAAACAAACGAAAAGCATTCGATTTAACTATAGTTTATGATTGTTTAGCCATTTCCAACGTTTACATACACCTATAACCAAAGTTATATAGGAATTCCATACAAACCCACCTTTGTTCCTATAACTTTGGATATTGGATAACTTTGGTTGTAGATGTAAACAAACGTCGAAATGGCTAAACAAACATAAACAAACGAAAAGCATTCGATTTAACTATAGTTTATGATTGTTTAGCCATTTCCAACGTTTACATACACCTATAACCAAAGTTATATAGGAATTCCATACAAACCCACCTTTGTTCCTATAACTTTGGATAACTTTGGTTGTAGGTCTAAACAAACTTCGAAATGGCTAAACAATCAGAAACAAACGAAAACCATTCGATTTAACTATAGTTTATGATTGTTTAGCCATTTCCAACGTTTACATACACCTATAACCAAAGTTATATAGGAATTCCATACAAACCCACCTTTGTTCCTATAACTTTGGATAACTTTGGTTGTAGGCCTAAACAAACGTCGAAATGGCTAAACAATCATAAAGAAACGAAAAGCATTCGATTTAACTATGGTTTATGATTGTTTAGCCATTTCCAACGTTTGCATACACCTACAACCAAAGTTATATAGGAATTCCATACAAACCCACCTTTGTTCCTATAACTTTGGATAACTTTGGTTGTAGGTCTAAACAAACGTCGAAATGGCTAAACAATCATAAACAAACGAAAAGCATTCGATTTTACTATAGTTTATGATTGTTTAGCCATTTTCAACGTTTGCATACACCTATAACCAAAGTTATATAGGAATTCCATACACACCCACCTTTGTTCCTATAACTTTGGATAACTTTGGTTGTAGGTCTAAACAAACGTCGAAATGGCTAAACAATCATAAACAAACGAAAAGCATTCGATTTAACTATAGTCTATGATTGTTTAGCCATTTCCAACGTTTGCATACACCTACAACCAAAGTTATATAGGAATCCCATACACACCCACCTTTGGTCCTGTAACTTTGGTTGTAGGTCTAAACAAACGTCGAAATGGCTAAAGAATCAAAAACAAACGAAAAGCATTCGATTTAACTATGGTTTATGATTGTTTAGCCATTTCCAACGTTTACATACACCTATAACCAAAGTTATATAGGAATTCCATACAAACCCACCTTTGTTCCTATAACTTTGGATAACTTTGGTTGTAGGTCTAAACAAACGTCGAAATGGCTAAACAATCAAAAACAAACGAAAAGCATTCGATTTAACTATAGTTTATGATTGTTTAGCCATTTCCAACGTTTACATACACCTATAACCAAAGTTATATAGGAATTCCATACAAACCCACCTTTGTTCCTATAACTTTGGATAACTTTGGTTGTAGGCCTAAACAAACGTCGAAATGGCTAAACAATCATAAACAAACGAAAAGCATTCGATTTAACTATAGTTTATGATTGTTTAGCCATTTCCAACGTTTACATACACCTATAACCAAAGTTATATAGGAATTCCATACAAACCCACCTTTGTTCCTATAACTTTGGATATTGGATAACTTTGGTTGTAGATGTAAACAAACGTCGAAATGGCTAAACAAACATAAACAAACGAAAAGCATTCGATTTAACTATAGTTTATGATTGTTTAGCCATTTCCAACGTTTACATACACCTATAACCAAAGTTATATAGGAATTCCATACAAACCCACCTTTGTTCCTATAACTTTGGATAACTTTGGTTGTAGGTCTAAACAAACTTCGAAATGGCTAAACAATCAGAAACAAACGAAAAGCATTCGATTTAACTATAGTTTATGATTGTTTAGCCATTTCCAACGTTTACATACACCTATAACCAAAGTTATATAGGAATTCCATACAAACCCACCTTTGTTCCTATAACTTTGGATAACTTTGGTTGTAGGCCTAAACAAACGTCGAAATGGCTAAACAATCATAAAGAAACGAAAAGCATTCGATTTAACTATGGTTTATGATTGTTTAGCCATTTCCAACGTTTGCATACACCTACAACCAAAGTTATATAGGAATTCCATACAAACCCACCTTTGTTCCTATAACTTTGGATAACTTTGGTTGTAGGTCTAAACAAACGTCGAAATGGCTAAACAATCATAAACAAATGAAAAGCATTCGATTTTACTATAGTTTATGATTGTTTAGCCATTTTCAACGTTTGCATACACCTATAACCAAAGTTATATAGGAATTCCATACACACCCACCTTTGTTCCTATAACTTTGGAAAACTTTGGTTGTAGGCCTAAACAAACGTCCAAATGGCTAAACAATCATAAACAAACGAAAAGCATTCGATTTAACTACAGTTTATGATTGTTTAGCCATTTCCAACGTTTACATACACCTATAACCAAAGTTATATAGGAATTCCATACAAACCCACCGTTGTTCCTATAACTTTGGATAACTTTGGTTGTAGGTCTAAACAAACATCGAAATGGCTAAACAATCAAAAACAAAAGAAAAGCATTCGATTTAACTATAGTCTATGATTGTATAGCCATTTCCAACGTTTGCATACACCTACAACCAAAGTTATATAGGAATCCCTTACACACCCACCTTTGGTCCTGTAACTTTGGTTGTAGGTCTAAACAAACGTCGAAATGGCTAAAGAATCAAAAACAAACGAAAAGCATTCGATTTAACTATAGTTTATGATTGTTTAGCCATTTCCAACGTTTGCATACACCTATAACCAAAGTTATATAGGAATTCCATACAAACCCACCTTTGTTCCTATAACTTTGGATAACTTTGGTTGTAGGTCTAAACAAACGTCGAAATGGCTAAACAATCATAAACAAACGAAAAGCATTCGATTTAACTATAGTTTATGATTGTTTAGCCATTTCCAACGTTTACATACACCTATAACCAAAGTTATATAGGAATTTCATACAAACCCACCTTTGTTCGTATAGCTTTGGATAACTTTGGTTGTAGGTCTAAACAAACGTCGAAATGGCTAAACAATCATAAACAAACGAAAAGCATTCGATTTAACTATAGTTTATGATTGTTTAGCCATTTCCAACGTTTACATACACCTATAACCAAAGTTATATAGGAATTCCATACAAAACCACCTTTTTTCCTATAGCTTTGGATAACTTTGGTTGTAGGTCTAAACAAACGTCGAAATGGCTAAACAATCATAAACAAACGAAAAGCATTCGATTTAACTATAGTCTATGATTGTTTAGCCATTTCCAACGTTTGCATACACCTACAACCAAAGTTATATAGGAATCCCATACACACCCACCTTTGGTCCTGTAACTTTGGTTGTAGGTCTAAACAAACGTCGAAATGGCTAAAGAATCAAAAACAAACGAAAAGCATTCGATTTAACTATGGTTTATGATTGTTTAGCCATTTCCAACGTTTACATACACCTATAACCAAAGTTATATAGGAATTCCATACAAACCCACCTTTGTTCCTATAACTTTGGATAACTTTGGTTGTAGGTCTAAACAAACGTCGAAATGGCTAAACAATCAAAAACAAACGAAAAGCATTCGATTTAACTATAGTTTATGATTGTTTAGCCATTTCCAACGTTTACATACACCTATAACCAAAGTTATATAGGAATTCCATACAAACCCACCTTTGTTCCTATAACTTTGGATAACTTTGGTTGTAGGCCTAAACAAACGTCGAAATGGCTAAACAATCATAAACAAACGAAAAGCATTCGATTTAACTATAGTTTATGATTGTTTAGCCATTTCCAACGTTTACATACACCTATAACCAAAGTTATATAGGAATTCCATACAAACCCACCTTTGTTCCTATAACTTTGGATATTGGATAACTTTGGTTGTAGATGTAAACAAACGTCGAAATGGCTAAACAAACATAAACAAACGAAAAGCATTCGATTTAACTATAGTTTATGATTGTTTAGCCATTTCCAACGTTTACATACACCTATAACCAAAGTTATATAGGAATTCCATACAAACCCACCTTTGTTCCTATAACTTTGGATAACTTTGGTTGTAGGTCTAAACAAACTTCGAAATGGCTAAACAATCAGAAACAAACGAAAAGCATTCGATTTAACTATAGTTTATGATTGTTTAGCCATTTCCAACGTTTACATACACCTATAACCAAAGTTATATAGGAATTCCATACAAACCCACCTTTGTTCCTATAACTTTGGATAACTTTGGTTGTAGGCCTAAACAAACGTCGAAATGGCTAAACAATCATAAAGAAACGAAAAGCATTCGATTTAACTATGGTTTATGATTGTTTAGCCATTTCCAACGTTTGCATACACCTACAACCAAAGTTATATAGGAATTCCATACAAACCCACCTTTGTTCCTATAACTTTGGATAACTTTGGTTGTAGGTCTAAACAAACGTCGAAATGGCTAAACAATCATAAACAAACGAAAAGCATTCGATTTTACTATAGTTTATGATTGTTTAGCCATTTTCAACGTTTGCATACACCTATAACCAAAGTTATATAGGAATTCCATACACACCCACCTTTGTTCCTATAACTTTGGATAACTTTGGTTGTAGGCCTAAACAAACGTCGAAATGGCTAAACAATCAAAAACAAACGAAAAGCATTCGATTTAACTACAGTTTATGATTGTTTAGCCATTTCCAACGTTTGCATACACCTATAACCAAAGTTATATAGGAATTCCATACAAACCCACCTTTGTTCCTATAACTTTGGATAACTTTGGTTGTAGGCCTAAACAAACGTCCAAATGGCTAAACAATCATAAACAAACGAAAAGCATTCGATTTAACTATAGTTTATGATTGTTTAGCCATTTCCAACGTTTACATACACCTATAACCAAAGTTATATAGGAATTCCATACAAACCCACCTTTGTTCCTATAACTTTGGATAACTTTGGTTGTAGGTCTAAACAAACATCGAAAAGGCTAAACAATCAAAAACAAACGAAAAGCATTCGATTTAACTATAGTCTATGATTGTATAGCCATTTCCAACGTTTGCATACACCTACAACCAAAGTTATATAGGAATCCCTTACACACCCACCTTTGGTCCTGTAACTTTGGTTGTAGGTCTAAACAAACGTCGAAATGGCTAAAGAATCAAAAACAAACGAAAAGCATTCGATTTAACTATAGTTTATGATTGTTTAGCCATTTCCAACGTTTGCATACACCTATAACCAAAGTTATATAGGAATTCCATACAAACCCACCTTTGTTCCTATAACTTTGGATAACTTTGGTTGTAGGTCTAAACAAACGTCGAAATGGCTAAACAATCATAAACAAACGAAAAGCATTCGATTTAACTATAGTCTATGATTGTTTAGCCATTTCCAACGTTTGCATACACCTACAACCAAAGTTATATAGGAATCCCATACACACCCACCTTTGGTCCTGTAACTTTGTTTGTAGGTCTAAACAAACGTCGAAATGGCTAAAGAATCAAAAACAAACGAAAAGCATTCGATTTAACTATAGTTTATGATTGTTTAGCCATTTCCAACGTTTACATACACCTATAACCAAAGTTATATAGGAATTCCATACAAACCCACCTTTGTTCCTATAACTTTGGATAACTTTGGTTGTAGGTCTAAACAAACGTCGAAATGGCTAAACAATCAAAAACAAACGAAAAGCATTCGATTTAACTATAGTTTATGATTGTTTAGCCATTTCCAACGTTTACATACACCTATAACCAAAGTTATATAGGAATTCCATACAAACCCACCTTTGTTCCTATAACTTTGGATAACTTTGGTTGTAGGCCTAAACAAACGTCGAAATGGCTAAACAATCATAAACAAACGAAAAGCATTCGATTTAACTATAGTTTATGATTGTTTAGCCATTTCCAACGTTTACATACACCTATAACCAAAGTTATATAGGAATTCCATACAAACCCACCTTTGTTCCTATAACTTTGGATATTGGATAACTTTGGTTGTAGATGTAAACAAACGTCGAAATGGCTAAACAAACATAAACAAACGAAAAGCATTCGATTTAACTATAGTTTATGATTGTTTAGCCATTTCCGACGTTTACATACACCTATAACCAAAGTTATATAGGAATTCCATACAAACCCACCTTTGTTCCTATAACTTTGGATAACTTTGGTTGTAGGTCTAAACAAACTTCGAAATGGCTAAACAATCAGAAACAAACGAAAAGCATTCGATTTAACTATAGTTTATGATTGTTTAGCCATTTCCAACGTTTACATACACCTATAACCAAAGTTATATAGGAATTCCATACAAACCCACCTTTGTTCCTATAATTTTGGATAACTTTGGTTGTAGGCCTAAACAAACGTCGAAATGGCTAAACAATCAAAAACAAACGAAAAGCATTCGACTTAACTATAGTTTATAATTGTTTAGCCATTTCCAACGTTTACATACACCTATAACCAAAGTTATATAGGAATTCCATACAAACCCACCTTTGTTCCTATAACTTTGGATAACTTTGGTTGTAGGCCTAAACAAACGTCGAAATGGCTAAACAATCATAAACAAACGAAAAGCATTCGATTTAACTATAGTTTATAATTGTTTAGCCATTTCCAACGTTTACATACACCTATAACCAAAGTTATATAGGAATTCCATACAAACCCACCTTTGTTCCTATAACTTTGGATAACTTTGGTTGTAGGTCTAAACAAACTTCGAAATGGCTAAACAATCAGAAATAAACTAAAAGCATTCGATTTAACTATAGTTTATGATTGTTTAGCCATTTCCAACGTTTACATACACCTATAACCAAAGTTATATAGGAATTCCATACAAACCCACCTTTGTTCCTATAACTTTGGATAACTTTGGTTGTAGGTCTAAACAAACGTCGAAATGGCTAAACAATCAAAAACAAACGAAAAGCATTCGATTTAACTATAGTTTATGATTGTTTAGCCATTTCCAACGTTTACATACACCTATAACCAAAGTTATATAGGAATTCCATACAAACCCACCTTTGTTCCTATAACTTTGGATAACTTTGGTTGTAGGCCTAAACAAACGTCGAAATGGCTAAACAATCATAAACAAACGAAAAGCATTCGATTTAACTATAGTTTATGATTGTTTAGCCATTTCCAACGTTTACATACACCTATTGTTTTGGGGTTAAATAAATGAAAGAATTGTTTTCTTAAAAGTAATAACTCATTAATTGTTTAATTCAATTTCAAACCTTACATTATAATGCAAAAAGAAAGGAAAATACAACTGAACAGTATATAATTTTACTTGTTCACTTCATTTCTTCCTAGAAGGGATTGTAGATGATTTTAAATTTATAAGTGGGAACAAGTGGAAATTTTGCCACAATTATTGTGCAATTTCTCTAGTATCCTCACTTACAAATAGCCGTTTAAACGTGTTAATTTTAAATCGCTTCGATTCACTTCACAAACTACTGCGTTCACTGGTTGGGCGTCTGTTCGGTCTCCTTGATTAGCTAACAGTGAGTTGCTGCTCGCTCTCTCGCTGCTACCATCCCGTGCAATCCGAAATTCGGTATTCCGTGCAGTCCGAATTCAACTGCAGTGCTTCTTAAACTATTATTGCTATTTGTTTGCATGTTGCTAAACATTCGCCCGCCGGTTGAACGGTTACGTTCAAAATAAATGAACTCCGTTCAACTCGAATTAGAATTATTATGTGTAGTTCATATTAGACTTCAAATTAAGTTACGTATTTCATTTATTCACTATTTTTCATTTTTATTAAAGAGTTCAGATTATTTTGCTTATGTTACTCAGCTTGTGGTTATTAATTTCATTGATTAAGTAGCTTCAATCTTTTCCTTCTTTCTTGTTTGGTCGATTTCGTTTTCGTCTTTGATGATTGAAAAACCGAATTCTACCATCTTGGTAAACTTGGACCTTAACTTCATATCGATCAGGCAAGTTAATTTTTAAAGTTTTGCTTTTAGATGCTTGAATTTTTCGAAAATCAATCCTTTCAAGCACCTTTCTTGGGATGAAAATGTCTTCTCCTTTCTTGGTTTTGAAGCGTTGGAGGTCATTATTTAACCTCATTTGCATTTCCTGTACCGTGTTGGACGCACGAATTAGTTTTTTGTTATAAATGACCCTGTTGTTTATTACTATGGGCGCCGAGTTCTCAGACATAGGAGTTGATGTGCTGGTCGGCGGTGTGGAGCTTGTGGACGGGATATCACGTACAGATGCGTTAAAGGGAGAAGGTGTTGTTGCTTCATCCTCCCGTTGCTGCTGCGGTGGTATTGGCTCTCCAGTGATACTATTGACATTAGGGTCCAATAAATGCCATATTGGACTGTTGGGGGGTGAGAAACTGATCATCTCGTCGAGATCTAGAAGATCGTCTTCGTCGTAGGAATACATTGTTCTAGGGTACTGTTGGGAATTAGAGTAACATAGTATTAATTTTATTGGTTTGTAAATTTAATTTGACACACACAGGACGTACAATAACGTGAACGTGACATTAACAATTTTTATTCGTGGGGATTGGAGGGCACATCATGTTTGGGTAGTGGGCATATTTTACCAATAGGTCGTTTGAAGCTACCAGTTTTTGTCTTGACTTGTACTACACGAATTAGTCCATCACTTCCGGGAAAAGTCCTTTCTATGATTGCTAATGGCCAAAAAGTAGGTAAGGTGGCTTGATCTTTTACCAAAACTATATCTCCGACTTGAATATTCGGGGTAGTGGTGCGCCATTTAGCTCGAGGTTGAAGTGTGTTGAGGTAGTCCAAGGACCATTTTTTCCAAAATTGGTGGACAACAAATTGAATGTGCTTCCATCGACGAGTGGGTGTTATTTTTGATTCATCTGAGACGGGCTCTGGAACCGCGTTTAGTGGCCTTCCAATGAGGAAATGCCCAGGTGTAAGGACCTCTAAGTCCTCCACGTTGTTTCCTATGGGACAAAGCGGACGCGAGTTCACACATGACTCAATTTGTGCTAACAGGGTTGTGTATTCCTCGAAAGTGTAAATGGCAAGTCCTATGACTCGTCGCAGGTGGTATTTGATTGACTTTACCCCTGCCTCCCACAAGCCTCCGAAATGTGGAGCCGCTGGCGGATTAAAATTCCATTTTATGTTTTTATCACTTAAATATTGCATTATTGCTGGTGTGGCTTCCTTAATTGCGTTTAATATATCTTGGTGTAAAATAGTTTCTGCACCCTTGAAATTCGTGCCACAATCTGAGTACATTTGTGATGGCAGTCCACGTCGAGACGTGAAACGCTTAAGTGATGCAATGAAGGCCTTTGAGGTAAGATCGGATACTAACTCCAAATGAATAGCCTTTGTTGTCATGCAAACATAAATGCAGAAATATCCTTTGTATGTCCGAGCTGTTCGATGAGGCGATGTTCTTAAGCTTATTGGACCCGCGTAATCTACCCCAACATGTGTGAATGGGTGTGAAATGTTGGTGCGACAAGCGGGCAGATTACCCATTAATTGTGTTCTCGATTCTTTACGATATGCAATACAGATCTTACATTCGTTTATAACTCTTGATATGGTTCGTTTTCCGTTTGGAATCCAATACAAGTGTCGGCTGGTATTTAATACTAAACTGGGTCCTCCATGGAGTGTGTCAGAATGGATATCCTGAATGATTAACTTGGTAATATGATGATTCGGCGGAAGAATTATTGGGTGTCTTCTGGAATATGGAATGTTGGCGTTATCTAATCGTCCTCCTACTCTTATTAGACCGTGAATGTCAATGAAAGGATTCAAGGACACAAGACGACTTTGCACGGGAAGTGATTGGTTTGCCTTTAGTGCTGTATACTCTTGGGCAAAGGATGTTTGCTATAGGGTCCTGAAGACGTTGTATGAGGCACCGTGTATTTCGCTTATAGATAACTGATGACTACTGTTCCTTAGCACCTTGTTAAGAGAATTATGCACAAATCTTTTTAGCCACGCTACTACATGGAGCAACCTTATAAATGATGAATATCTTAATAGCCATTCTGTGTCCATCTTGAGGTGTAACGAAATCAATGTACGAGTTTTGGCCTCCAAGTCCGATGACCTTGTTTCAATTTCCGTATTTGGCCACTGTATTTGATCTTGATCTAGCCATTTCGGCCCATGCCACCATAGTGAATTGTTTAATAGGTCAGTTGCATGAGCACCTCTGGATGCAATATCCGCTGGGTTGTCACCTGTAGGTACATGTCGCCATTTCTCTGGGCTTACGAGTTCCTGAATCTCGACAACTCTATTGGAAACATACGGTTTCCATCTGGATGGATCACTTTTAATCCATTGTAATGTTATCATGGAGTCGCACCAGGCTGTTATGGTAATATCGTTGAATTGCATATCCCTTATAGTTGTGCTCATCAATTTGGCTAATAACAAGGCACCATTTAACTCTAAGCGAGGAAGGGTCACAGGTTTTATTGGCGCCACCTTTGTTTTTGATGTGAGTAACCTTGATGTCACTGTACCGTCCATGTGGTTTGTTCGGACATATATTGTAGCAGCATATGCTTTTATGGAGGCGTCGCAAAATCCGTGCAACTGAATGCCAGTACAGTGATTTGTTGTGCCGATCCACCTAGGAACCTTTAGATTTTCGACTTGTTTTACATCTTCCTTGAATGCTAACCACTTCTCAGCTATATCTCCCTTTATCTCGCTATCCCATGATTTGCCAGTTATCCACAGCTCCTGTAATAAAAGTTTAGGGCGTAGAATAATTGGAGAGCATAGTCCCAATGGATCGAAGAATGAGGCCGTTTCAGACAATATTTTTCTCTTTGTGATAGGTATGTTGTTGTTGAACACATTTATTTTTATGGAAAAATGATCTGTATTAGGGTGCCATTGGATTCCCAAAGCTTTGATTCCCTGCTGTGCTTCAAAAGTAAGAGTTTCCTTGTATTCACGGTCATCTATCGGAATTTCTTGCAGTACCTTCACCTCATTACTGGCCCATTTTCTTAGATGAAAACCTCCTGACTTCAACATCCCTACATACTGCTCTTGAAGCTCTATGGCTTCATCGACAGTGTCCGCTCCTGTGAGTAAATCGTCAACATAAAATTCCGAAGCCGTTCTCCTTGCTGCTAATGGCCATCTAGTACGTTCGTCCACTGAAAGTTGCTTTAAAGTTCTTATCGCTAAAAAGGGTGCTGCTGCTGTCCCAAAGGTAACGGTAGTCAGTTCATAGTCCTGAATTTCTTTGGAATTGAGGTCTGTCCAAATAATACGTTGGTATTTTCGATGATTGGGATCGATGGCAATCATCCGGTACATTTTTTCAATGTCCGCGGTCATTGCGACCTTATATTTTCTCCACCTAAGTAAATTAGAAAAAAGTGTTGGTTGGATGGTAGGACCAACCAGCATTTGCTCGTTTAACGATTTACCATTGCCGCTCTTTGCCGAGGCATCGAATACAACTCGTAGTTTGGTGGTTGTACTCTCCTTAAACACAGCGTGATGTGGAATATAAAACACATTGTCAGTTTCATTACTTTCGCAATTAACAGGTTCCATATGGCCTAGCGTAAGATATTCGTTTAAACACTTGGAGTATTCAAGCTCTAAATTCGGATTTTCCTCAAATTTCTTCCTTAATTGATGAAAGCGCTTTAAAGCCAGTGCTCTAGACCCTCCAAAACACGGCTTCTTATCACCAGAAAAGGGGAGTGCTACCTGATATTTTCCGTTCTTTAATCTTTTATGATCCCGTTGAAATAGCATTTCACACTCTTTGTCTTCCGGTTTCAATACTTGTGGCTTAGTTACCTCTTCAATTTCCCAAAATTTTCTTAGGACTTCCCCAATGTCTTCAGTTGGTTGAATGATGGTTGAAAACGAGTTACTCTCGTATATTTCTTTCTCTGCAGATCCCCCCAGAATTAACCATCCAAATATGGTTTTAATTGCGATTGGAGCATCTCTTGGTCCAGTTTTTAGTCCGTCCTCTAGCATTCCAGCATATGCACTGGCACCTAGTAGCATATCAATAGGCCCTGGTGTGTAATAGGACGGATCGGCTAACTCCAAACCCTTGAAGTGTTCCCAATGCTGTGCCCTGAGCGGTGTTGTTGGTAAAACATCTGTAATTTTGTTAATCACTAATGCATCTAATTGTAAGCGTTTGCCAGAATGTGTACGCGCCTCCAGAATAATATTCACTTGATTATTTGACCATGCTGCTTGACTTTGATTAAGCCCTGTTATCCTAATCCTTGTATGCTTTCCCTGTAAACCTAAGCGCTTGCAAGCTTGTATAGTGATGAAGGATGTTTGCGACCCTGGATCCACCAAACATCGTAAAACCTGAATATTATTCTCCTGATCCTTTGTGTTTACTAACGCTGTAGCTAATAACGCATTGTGCGTTTCTGTTGTAAGAAAATTTTGTGTTTCTCCTGACTCACTGGAGCCAAGTGACCTTGAGTCCTTAGTTGTTCCAAGGTTGACTTGAATGTTTTCTCTTTCTAAATGCTGCGATCCTGTGGCAGGAAGAGAGTTTGCACTCGCATTTCTATGAGCATAATTATTTCTGTTTTGAGTTGGATGTAATATTGTGTGATGACGACCTTGGCATGTTTTACATCGTTGCGTGCTAGGACATTTGCTTGCGAGATGTTTATTCGATAAGCAGTTAAAACATCTGTTAGATTTTTCGATGCACTTTCTCTTGTCGGCTAAATTCATGGCAGCAAATTTTTTACATGTAGCAACATAATGGCTGTCGTAACATGCTGGACAACTTGAATTGTTAGTCGCCATATAATAACTTTTTGTTGCTCGGACAGGTGACTTTGTGTTAGTTGATTGCGACATTGATTCGAGCACTCTAAACCGCGTTTGCAAGAATTTCTCGAATTCTTCGTATTCCGGCAAGATCTGTTTATCACCCTGCTCTTCCTCCCATAATCTTAATGTTTCGTAAGGTAATTTTTGAACTAAATTGAAAACTAGAAATGAATTTTTTATATCGATTTTTAGTGCCTTTAATTGTTGAATACATTCGGACGTGGTATCCATTAGTGTTTTTATACCCTTGTGCGATTCAACCGTAAGTTTCGGTTGGCCAGTAAGAATTTTAAATTGTGTGTAAGCTAGAACTCGCTGATTTTCATACCTATTTTTTAATTTATCCCATGCGGGAAGGTATTCTTCTTCTGTGATAGAGACGTATTTTAAAAGCCTTTCTGCCTCCCCTGTGAGGCAGCCCTTTAAGTAGTGCAGTTTTTGCACTGCTGGCAATGTGTCATTGTTATGTACCATGGACATGTACAAATCGTGAAATGATCGCCATGACGAATAATCTCCATTAAATGTTGGTAAATTTATCCGTGGAAGGTTCGATCGACTGTTAGCGGTATTAATTACTACGGACCCCGGTCCCTGTACATTAGTTGAATTAGTTGCGAAGTCTCCAACCGCTGCTGCGAGGCCGTCTGTGAGATTTCCCAAATATTCGTGAAACTTGGTTTCAATAGCCGAATATTTATCATCGACAATGTATTTGTTTACACATGGTGTCTTTGCGTTCAGAATCATCTCCCGTAATTGCGTGTCTTCTGCATCAAATTCTGCCCACATGCGACGTAGTTCCGCAATTTTTGCTTCATAGAACCCACGAGTACGCCTGGGCATACCAGTTCTTTTACCGTTTGCTATCGATTTCTCGATCTTGTCAATCTTAACTGATAATTTTGAGCACAACGCTTCCATTGTAAATTTGCTCACATGAGACACAAAACAAGTGGAAAAAAAGAAATGAAGTTAACAATTTCAATCTATTTGAATGATTATTGCAAAATTGATTAGTATTTAATTTCTGAATTATTTTTTAAGAAACATCCGGCTCGAAGGACCAATGTTTTGGGGTTAAATAAATGAAAGAATTGTTTTCTTAAAAGTAATAACTCATTAATTGTTTAATTCAATTTCAAACCTTACATTATAATGCAAAAAGAAAGGAAAATACAACTGAACAGTATATAATTTTACTTGTTCACTTCATTTCTTCCTAGAAGGGATTGTAGATGATTTTAAATTTATAAGTGGGAACAAGTGGAAATTTTGCCACAATTATTGTGCAATTTCTCTAGTATCCTCACTTACAAATAGCCGTTTAAACGTGTTAATTTTAAATCGCTTCGATTCACTTCACAAACTACTGCGTTCACTGGTTGGGCGTCTGTTCGGTCTCCTTGATTAGCTAACAGTGAGTTGCTGCTCGCTCTCTCGCTGCTACCATCCCGTGCAATCCGAAATTCGGTATTCCGTGCAGTCCGAATTCAACTGCAGTGCTTCTTAAACTATTATTGCTATTTGTTTGCATGTTGCTAAACACCTATAACCAAAGTTATATAGGAATTCCATACAAACCCACCTTTGTTCCTATAACTTTGGATATTGGATAACTTTGGTTGTAGATGTAAACAAACGTCGAAATGGCGAAACAAACATAAACAAACGAAAAGCATTCGATTTAACTATAGTTTATGATTGTTTAGCCATTTCCAACGTTTACATACACCTATAACCAAAGTTATATAGGAATTCCATACAAACCCACCTTTGTTCCTATAACTTTGGATAACTTTGGTTGTAGGTCTAAACAAACTTCGAAATGGCTAAACAATCAGAAACAAACGAAAAGCATTCGATTTAACTATAGTTTATGATTGTTTAGCCATTTCCAACGTTTACATACACCTATAACCAAAGTTATATAGGAATTCCATACAAACCCACCTTTGTTCCTATAACTTTGGATAACTTTGGTTGTAGGCCTAAACAAACGTCGAAATGGCTAAACAATCATAAACAAACGAAAAGCATTCGATTTAACTATGGTTTATGATTGTTTAGCCATTTCCAACGTTTGCATACACCTACAACCAAAGTTATATAGGAATTCCATACAAACCCACCTTTGTTCCTATAACTTTGGATAACTTTGGTTGTAGGTCTAAACAAACGTCGAAATGGCTAAACAATCATAAACAAACGAAAAGCATTCGATTTTACTATAGTTTATGATTGTTTAGCCATTTCCAACGTTTGCATACACCTATAACCAAAGTTATATAGGAATTCCATACACACCCACCTTTGTTCCTATAACTTTGGATAACTTTGGTTGTAGGCCTAAACAAACGTCGAAATGGCTAAACAATCAAAAACAAACGAAAAGCATTCGATTTAACTACAGTTTATGATTGTTTAGCCATTTCCAACGTTTGCATACACCTATAACCAAAGTTATATAGGAATTCCATACAAACCCACCTTTGTTCCTATAACTTTGGATAACTTTGGTTGTAGGCCTAAACAAACGTCCAAATGGCTAAACAATCATAAACAAACGAAAAGCATTCGATTTAACTATAGTTTATGATTGTTTAGCCATTTCCAACGTTTACATACACCTATAACCAAAGTTATATAGGAATTCCATACAAACCCACCTTTGTTCCTATAACTTTGGATAACTTTGGTTGTAGGTCTAAACAAACATCGAAAAGGCTAAACAATCAAAAACAAACGAAAAGCATTCGATTTAACTATAGTCTATGATTGTATAGCCATTTCCAACGTTTGCATACACCTACAACCAAAGTTATATAGGAATCCCTTACACACCCACCTTTGGTCCTGTAACTTTGGTTGTAGGTCTAAACAAACGTCGAAATGGCTAAAGAATCAAAAACAAACGAAAAGCATTCGATTTAACTATAGTTTATGATTGTTTAGCCATTTCCAACGTTTGCATACACCTATAACCAAAGTTATATAGGAATTCCATACAAACCCACCTTTGTTCCTATAACTTTGGATAACTTTGGTTGTAGGTCTAAACAAACGTCGAAATGGCTAAACAATCATAAACAGACGAAAAGCATTCGATTTAACTATAGTTTATGATTGTTTAGCCATTTCCAACGTTTACATACACCTATAACCAAAGTTATATAGGAATTCCATACAAAACCACCTTTTTTCCTATAGCTTTGGATAACTTTGGTTGTAGGTCTAAACAAACGTCGAAATGGCTAAACAATCATAAACAAACGAAAAGCATTCGATTTAACTATAGTCTATGATTGTTTAGCCATTTCCAACGTTTGCATACACCTACAACCAAAGTTATATAGGAATCCCATACACACCCACCTTTGGTCCTGTAACTTTGGTTGTAGGTCTAAACAAACGTCGAAATGGCTAAAGAATCAAAAACAAACGAAAAGCATTCGATTTAACTATAGTTTATGATTGTTTAGCCATTTCCAACGTTTACATACACCTATAACCAAAGTTATATAGGAATTCCATACAAACCCACCTTTGTTCCTATAACTTTGGATAACTTTGGTTGTAGGTCTAAACAAACGTCGAAATGGCTAAACAATCAAAAACAAACGAAAAGCATTCGATTTAACTATAGTTTATGATTGTTTAGCCATTTCCAACGTTTACATACACCTATAACCAAAGTTATATAGGAATTCCATACAAACCCACCTTTGTTCCTATAACTTTGGATAACTTTGGTTGTAGGCCTAAACAAACGTCGAAATGGCTAAACAATCATAAACAAACGAAAAGCATTCGATTTAACTATAGTTTATGATTGTTTAGCCATTTCCAACGTTTACATACACCTATAACCAAAGTTATATAGGAATTCCATACAAACCCACCTTTGTTCCTATAACTTTGGATATTGGATAACTTTGGTTGTAGATGTAAACAAACGTCGAAATGGCTAAACAAACATAAACAAACGAAAAGCATTCGATTTAACTATAGTTTATGATTGTTTAGCCATTTCCAACGTTTACATACACCTATAACCAAAGTTATATAGGAATTCCATACAAACCCACCTTTGTTCCTATAACTTTGGATAACTTTGGTTGTAGGTCTAAACAAACTTCGAAATGGCTAAACAATCAGAAACAAACGAAAAGCATTCGATTTAACTATAGTTTATGATTGTTTAGCCATTTCCAACGTTTACATACACCTATAACCAAAGTTATATAGGAATTCCATACAAACCCACCTTTGTTCCTATAACTTTGGATAACTTTGGTTGTAGGCCTAAACAAACGTCGAAATGGCTAAACAATCAAAAACAAACGAAAAGCATTCGATTTAACTATAGTTTATGATTGTTTAGCCATTTCCAACGTTTGCATACACCTATAACCAAAGTTATATAGGAATTCCATACAAACCCACCTTTGTTCCTATAACTTTGGATAACTTTGGTTGTAGGCCTAAACAAACGTCGAAATGGCTAAACAATCATAAACAAACGAAAAGCATTCGATTTAACTATAGTTTATAATTGTTTAGCCATTTCCAACGTTTACATACACCTATAACCAAAGTTATATAGGAATTCCATACAAACCCACCTTTGTTCCTATAACTTTGGATAACTTTGGTTGTAGGTCTAAACAAACTTCGAAATGGCTAAACAATCAGAAATAAACTAAAAGCATTCGATTTAACTATAGTTTATGATTGTTTAGCCATTTCCAACGTTTACATACACCTATAACCAAAGTTATATAGGAATTCCATACAAACCCACCTTTGTTCCTATAACTTTGGATAACTTTGGTTGTAGGTCTAAACAAACGTCGAAATGGCTAAACAATCATAAACAAACGAAAAGCATTCGATTTAACTATAGTTTATGATTGTTTAGCCATTTCCAACGTTTGCATACACCTATAACCAAAGTTATATAGGAATTCCATACAAACCCACCTTTGTTCCTATAACTTTGGATAACTTTGGTTGTAGGTCTAAACAAACGTCGAAATGGCTAAGCAATCAAAAACAAACGAAAAGCATTCGATTTAACTACAGTTTATGATTGTTTAGCCATTTCCAACGTTTGCATACACCTATAACCAAAGTTATATAGGAATTCCATACAAACCCACCTTTGTTCCTATAACTTTGGATAACTTTGGTTGTAGGCCTAAACAAACGTCGAAATGGCTAAACAATCATAAACAAACGAAAAGCATTCGATTTAACTATAGTTTATGATTGTTTAGCCATTTCCAACGTTTACATACACCTATAACCAAAGTTATATAGGAATTCCATACAAACCCACCTTTGTTCCTATAACTTTGGATAACTTTGGTTGTAGGTCTAAACAAACGTCGAAATGGCTAAACAATCAAAAACAAACGAAAAGCATTCGATTTAACTATATGGTAGTTTATGATTGTTTAGCCATTTCCAACGTTTACATACACCTATAACCAAAGTTATATAGGAATTCCATACAAACCCACCTTTGTTCCTATAACTTTGGATAACTTTGGTTGTAGGTCTAAACAAACGTCGAAATGTCTAAACAATCAAAAACAAACGAAAAGCATTCGATTTAACTATAGTTTATGATTGTTTAGCCATTTCCAACGTTTACATACACCTATAACCAAAGTTATATAGGAATTCCATACAAACCCACCTTTGTTCCTATAACTTTGGATAACTTTGGTTGTAGGTCTAAACAAACGTCGAAATGGCTAAAGAATCAAAAACAAACGAAAAGCATTCGATTTAACTATAGTTTATGATTGTTTAGCCATTTCCAACGTTTACATACACCTATAACCAAAGTTATATAGGAATTCCATACACACCCACCTTTGTTCCTATAACTTTGGATAACTTTGGTTGTAGGCCTAAACAAACGTCCAAATGGCTAAACAATCATAAACAAACGAAAAGCATTCGATTTAACTATAGTTTATGATTGTTTAGCCATTTCCAACGTTTACATACACCTATAACCAAAGTTATATAGGAATTCCATACAAACCCACCTTTGTTCCTATAACTTTGGATAACTTTGGTTGTAGGTCTAAACAAACATCGAAAAGGCTAAACAATCAAAAACAAACGAAAAGCATTCGATTTAACTATAGTCTATGATTGTATAGCCATTTCCAACGTTTGCATACACCTACAACCAAAGTTATATAGGAATCCCTTACACACCCACCTTTGGTCCTGTAACTTTGGTTGTAGGTCTAAACAAACGTCGAAATGGCTAAAGAATCAAAAACAAACGAAAAGCATTCGATTTAACTATAGTTTATGATTGTTTAGCCATTTCCAACGTTTGCATACACCTATAACCAAAGTTATATAGGAATTCCATACAAACCCACCTTTGTTCCTATAACTTTGGATAACTTTGGTTGTAGGTCTAAACAAACGTCGAAATGGCTAAACAATCATAAACAAACGAAAAGCATTCGATTTAACTATAGTTTATGATTGTTTAGCCATTTCCAACGTTTACATACACCTATAACCAAAGTTATATAGGAATTCCATACAAAACCACCTTTTTTCCTATAGCTTTGGATAACTTTGGTTGTAGGTCTAAACAAACGTCGAAATGGCTAAACAATCATAAACAAACGAAAAGCATTCGATTTAACTATAGTCTATGATTGTTTAGCCATTTCCAACGTTTGCATACACCTACAACCAAAGTTATATAGGAATCCCATACACACCCACCTTTGGTCCTGTAACTTTGGTTGTAGGTCTAAACAAACGTCGAAATGGCTAAAGAATCAAAAACAAACGAAAAGCATTCGATTTAACTATAGTTTATGATTGTTTAGCCATTTCCAACGTTTACATACACCTATAACCAAAGTTATATAGGACTTCCATACAAACCCACCTTTGTTCCTATAACTTTGGATAACTTTGGTTGTAGGTCTAAACAAACGTCGAAATGGCTAAACAATCAAAAACAAACGAAAAGCATTCGATTTAACTATAGTTTATGATTGTTTAGCCATTTCCAACGTTTACATACACCTATAACCAAAGTTATATAGGAATTCCATACAAACCCACCTTTGTTCCTATAACTTTGGATAACTTTGGTTGTAGGCCTAAACAAACGTCGAAATGGCTAAACAATCATAAACAAACGAAAAGCATTCGATTTAACTATAGTTTATGATTGTTTAGCCATTTCCAACGTTTACATACACCTATAACCAAAGTTATATAGGAATTCCATACAAACCCACCTTTGTTCCTATAACTTTGGATATTGGATAACTTTGGTTGTAGATGTAAACAAACGTCGAAATGGCTAAACAAACATAAACAAACGAAAAGCATTCGATTTAACTATAGTTTATGATTGTTTAGCCATTTCCAACGTTTACATACACCTATAACCAAAGTTATATAGGAATTCCATACAAACCCACCTTTGTTCCTATAACTTTGGATAACTTTGGTTGTAGGTCTAAACAAACTTCGAAATGGCTAAACAATCAGAAACAAACGAAAAGCATTCGATTTAACTATAGTTTATGATTGTTTAGCCATTTCCAACGTTTACATACACCTATAACCAAAGTTATATAGGAATTCCATACAAACCCACCTTTGTTCCTATAACTTTGGATAACTTTGGTTGTAGGCCTAAACAAACGTCGAAATGGCTAAACAATCAAAAACAAACGAAAAGCATTCGATTTAACTATAGTTTATGATTGTTTAGCCATTTCCAACGTTTGCATACACCTATAACCAAAGTTATATAGGAATTCCATACAAACCCACCTTTGTTCCTATAACTTTGGATAACTTTGGTTGTAGGCCTAAACAAACGTCGAAATGGCTAAACAATCATAAACAAACGAAAAGCATTCGATTTAACTATAGTTTATAATTGTTTAGCCATTTCCAACGTTTACATACACCTATAACCAAAGTTATATAGGAATTCCATACAAACCCACCTTTGTTCCTATAACTTTGGATAACTTTGGTTGTAGGTCTAAACAAACTTCGAAATGGCTAAACAATCAGAAATAAACTAAAAGCATTCGATTTAACTATAGTTTATGATTGTTTAGCCATTTCCAACGTTTACATACACCTATAACCAAAGTTATATAGGAATTCCATACAAACCCACCTTTGTTCCTATAACTTTGGATAACTTTGGTTGTAGGTCTAAACAAACGTCGAAATGGCTAAACAATCATAAACAAACGAAAAGCATTCGATTTAACTATAGTTTATGATTGTTTAGCCATTTCCAACGTTTGCATACACCTATAACCAAAGTTATATAGGAATTCCATACAAACCCACCTTTGTTCCTATAACTTTGGATAACTTTGGTTGTAGGTCTAAACAAACGTCGAAATGGCTAAGCAATCAAAAACAAACGAAAAGCATTCGATTTAACTACAGTTTATGATTGTTTAGCCATTTCCAACGTTTGCATACACCTATAACCAAAGTTATATAGGAATTCCATACAAACCCACCTTTGTTCCTATAACTTTGGATAACTTTGGTTGTAGGCCTAAACAAACGTCGAAATGGCTAAACAATCATAAACAAACGAAAAGCATTCGATTTAACTATAGTTTATGATTGTTTAGCCATTTCCAACGTTTACATACACCTATAACCAAAGTTATATAGGAATTCCATACAAACCCACCTTTGTTCCTATAACTTTGGATAACTTTGGTTGTAGGTCTAAACAAACGTCGAAATGGCTAAACAATCAAAAACAAACGAAAAGCATTCGATTTAACTATATGGTAGTTTATGATTGTTTAGCCATTTCCAACGTTTACATACACCTATAACCAAAGTTATATAGGAATTCCATACAAACCCACCTTTGTTCCTATAACTTTGGATAACTTTGGTTGTAGGTCTAAACAAACGTCGAAATGTCTAAACAATCAAAAACAAACGAAAAGCATTCGATTTAACTATAGTTTATGATTGTTTAGCCATTTCCAACGTTTACATACACCTATAACCAAAGTTATATAGGAATTCCATACAAACCCACCTTTGTTCCTATAACTTTGGATAACTTTGGTTGTAGGTCTAAACAAACGTCGAAATGGCTAAAGAATCAAAAACAAACGAAAAGCATTCGATTTAACTATAGTTTATGATTGTTTAGCCATTTCCAACGTTTACATACACCTATAACCAAAGTTATATAGGAATTCCATACACACCCACCTTTGTTCCTATAACTTTGGATAACTTTGGTTGTAGGTCTAAACAAACGTCGAAATGGCTAAACAATCATAAACAAACGAAAAGCATTCGATTTAACTATAGTTTATTATTGTTTAGCCATTTCCAACGTTTACATACACCTATAACCAAAGTTATATAGGAATTCCATACAAACCCACCTTTGTTCCTATAACTTTGGATAACTTTGGTTGTAGGTCTAAACAAACGTCGAAATGGCTAAACAATCATAAACAAACGAAAAGCATTCGATTTAACTATAGTTTATGATTGTTTAGCCATTTCCAACGTTTACATACACCTATAACCAAAGTTATATAGGAATTCCATACAAACCCACCTTTGTTCCTATAGCTTTGGATAACTTTGGTTGTAGGTCTAAACAAACGTCGAAATGGCTAAGCAGTCAAAAACAAACGAAAAGCATTCTATTTAACTATAGTTTATGATTGTTTAGCCATTTCCAACGTTTACATACACCTATAACCAAAGTTATATAGGAATTTCATACAAACCCACCTTTGTTCCTATAGCTTTGGATAACTTTGGTTGTAGGTCTAAACAAACGTCGAAATGGCTAGACAATCATAAACAAACGAAAAGCATTCGATTTAACTATAGTTTATGATTGTTTAGCCATTTCCAACGTTTACATACACCTATAACCAAAGTTATATAGGAATTCCATACAAACCCACCTTTGTTCCTATAACTTTGGATAACTTTGGTTGTAGGTCTAAACAAACTTCGAAATGGCTAAACAATCAGAAACAAACGAAAAGCATTCGATTTAACTATAGTTTATGATTGTTTAGCCATTTCCAACGTTTACATACACCTATAACCAAAGTTATATAGGAATTCCATACAAACCCACCTTTGTTCCTATAACTTTGGATAACTTTGGTTGTAGGCCTAAACAAACGTCGAAATGGCTAAACAATCAAAAACAAACGAAAAGCATTCGATTTAACTATAGTTTATAATTGTTTAGCCATTTCCAACGTTTACATACACCTATAACCAAAGTTATATAGGAATTCCATACAAACCCACCTTTGTTCCTATAACTTTGGATAACTTTGGTTGTAGGCCTAAACAAACGTCGAAATGGCTAAACAATCATAAACAAACGAAAAGCATTCGATTTAACTATAGTTTATAATTGTTTAGCCATTTCCAACGTCTACATACACCTATAACCAAAGTTATATAGGAATTCCATACAAACCCACCTTTGTTCCTATAACTTTGGATAACTTTGGTTGTAGGTCTAAACAAACTTCGAAATGGCTAAACAATCAGAAATAAACTAAAAGCATTCGATTTAACTATAGTTTATGATTGTTTAGCCATTTCCAACGTTTACATACACCTATAACCAAAGTTATATAGGAATTCCATACAAACCCACCTTTGTTCCTATAACTTTGGATAACTTTGGTTGTAGGTCTAAACAAACGTCGAAATGGCTAAACAATCATAAACAAACGAAAAGCATTCGATTTAACTATAGTTTATGATTGTTTAGCCATTTCCAACGTTTACATACACCTATAACCAAAGTTATATAGGAATTCCATACAAACCCACCTTTGTTCCTATAACTTTGGATATTGGATAACTTTGGTTGTAGATGTAAACAAACGTCGAAATGGCTAAACAAACATAAACAAACGAAAAGCATTCGATTTAACTATAGTTTATGATTGTTTAGCCATTTCCAACGTTTACATACACCTATAACCAAAGTTATATAGGAATTCCATACAAACCCACCTTTGTTCCTATAACTTTGGATAACTTTGGTTGTAGGTCTAAACAAACTTCGAAATGGCTAAACAATCAGAAACAAACGAAAAGCATTCGATTTAACTATAGTTTATGATTGTTTAGCCATTTCCAACGTTTACATACACCTATAACCAAAGTTATATAGGAATTCCATACAAACCCACCTTTGTTCCTATAACTTTGGATAACTTTGGTTGTAGGCCTAAACAAACGTCGAAATGGCTAAACAATCAAAAACAAACGAAAAGCATTCGATTTAACTATAGTTTATGATTGTTTAGCCATTTCCAACGTTTGCATACACCTATAACCAAAGTTATATAGGAATTCCATACAAACCCACCTTTGTTCCTATAACTTTGGATAACTTTGGTTGTAGGCCTAAACAAACGTCGAAATGGCTAAACAATCATAAACAAACGAAAAGCATTCGATTTAACTATAGTTTATAATTGTTTAGCCATTTCCAACGTTTACATACACCTATAACCAAAGTTATATAGGAATTCCATACAAACCCACCTTTGTTCCTATAACTTTGGATAACTTTGGTTGTAGGTCTAAACAAACTTCGAAATGGCTAAACAATCAGAAATAAACTAAAAGCATTCGATTTAACTATAGTTTATGATTGTTTAGCCATTTCCAACGTTTACATACACCTATAACCAAAGTTATATAGGAATTCCATACAAACCCACCTTTGTTCCTATAACTTTGGATAACTTTGGTTGTAGGTCTAAACAAACGTCGAAATGGCTAAACAATCATAAACAAACGAAAAGCATTCGATTTAACTATAGTTTATGATTGTTTAGCCATTTCCAACGTTTGCATACACCTATAACCAAAGTTATATAGGAATTCCATACAAACCCACCTTTGTTCCTATAACTTTGGATAACTTTGGTTGTAGGTCTAAACAAACGTCGAAATGGCTAAGCAATCAAAAACAAACGAAAAGCATTCGATTTAACTACAGTTTATGATTGTTTAGCCATTTCCAACGTTTGCATACACCTATAACCAAAGTTATATAGGAATTCCATACAAACCCACCTTTGTTCCTATAACTTTGGATAACTTTGGTTGTAGGCCTAAACAAACGTCGAAATGGCTAAACAATCATAAACAAACGAAAAGCATTCGATTTAACTATAGTTTATGATTGTTTAGCCATTTCCAACGTTTACATACACCTATAACCAAAGTTATATAGGAATTCCATACAAACCCACCTTTGTTCCTATAACTTTGGATAACTTTGGTTGTAGGTCTAAACAAACGTCGAAATGGCTAAACAATCAAAAACAAACGAAAAGCATTCGATTTAACTATATGGTAGTTTATGATTGTTTAGCCATTTCCAACGTTTACATACACCTATAACCAAAGTTATATAGGAATTCCATACAAACCCACCTTTGTTCCTATAACTTTGGATAACTTTGGTTGTAGGTCTAAACAAACGTCGAAATGTCTAAACAATCAAAAACAAACGAAAAGCATTCGATTTAACTATAGTTTATGATTGTTTAGCCATTTCCAACGTTTACATACACCTATAACCAAAGTTATATAGGAATTCCATACAAACCCACCTTTGTTCCTATAACTTTGGATAACTTTGGTTGTAGGTCTAAACAAACGTCGAAATGGCTAAAGAATCAAAAACAAACGAAAAGCATTCGATTTAACTATAGTTTATGATTGTTTAGCCATTTCCAACGTTTACATACACCTATAACCAAAGTTATATAGGAATTCCATACACACCCACCTTTGTTCCTATAACTTTGGATAACTTTGGTTGTAGGTCTAAACAAACGTCGAAATGGCTAAACAATCATAAACAAACGAAAAGCATTCGATTTAACTATAGTTTATTATTGTTTAGCCATTTCCAACGTTTACATACACCTATAACCAAAGTTATATAGGAATTCCATACAAACCCACCTTTGTTCCTATAACTTTGGATAACTTTGGTTGTAGGTCTAAACAAACGTCGAAATGGCTAAACAATCATAAACAAACGAAAAGCATTCGATTTAACTATAGTTTATGATTGTTTAGCCATTTCCAACGTTTACATACACCTATAACCAAAGTTATATAGGAATTCCATACAAACCCACCTTTGTTCCTATAGCTTTGGATAACTTTGGTTGTAGGTCTAAACAAACGTCGAAATGGCTAAGCAGTCAAAAACAAACGAAAAGCATTCTATTTAACTATAGTTTATAATTGTTTAGCCATTTCCAACGTTTACATACACCTATAACCAAAGTTATATAGGAATTTCATACAAACCCACCTTTGTTCCTATAGCTTTGGATAACTTTGGTTGTAGGTCTAAACAAACGTCGAAATGGCTAGACAATCATAAACAAACGAAAAGCATTCGATTTAACTATAGTTTATGATTGTTTAGCCATTTCCAACGTTTACATACACCTATAACCAAAGTTATATAGGAATTCCATACAAACCCACCTTTGTTCCTATAACTTTGGATAACTTTGGTTGTAGGTCTAAACAAACTTCGAAATGGCTAAACAATCAGAAACAAACGAAAAGCATTCGATTTAACTATAGTTTATGATTGTTTAGCCATTTCCAACGTTTACATACACCTATAACCAAAGTTATATAGGAATTCCATACAAACCCACCTTTGTTCCTATAACTTTGGATAACTTTGGTTGTAGGCCTAAACAAACGTCGAAATGGCTAAACAATCAAAAACAAACGAAAAGCATTCGATTTAACTATAGTTTATAATTGTTTAGCCATTTCCAACGTTTACATACACCTATAACCAAAGTTATATAGGAATTCCATACAAACCCACCTTTGTTCCTATAACTTTGGATAACTTTGGTTGTAGGCCTAAACAAACGTCGAAATGGCTAAACAATCATAAACAAACGAAAAGCATTCGATTTAACTATAGTTTATAATTGTTTAGCCATTTCCAACGTTTACATACACCTATAACCAAAGTTATATAGGAATTCCATACAAACCCACCTTTGTTCCTATAACTTTGGATAACTTTGGTTGTAGGTCTAAACAAACTTCGAAATGGCTAAACAATCAGAAATAAACTAAAAGCATTCGATTTAACTATAGTTTATGATTGTTTAGCCATTTCCAACGTTTACATACACCTATAACCAAAGTTATATAGGAATTCCATACAAACCCACCTTTGTTCCTATAACTTTGGATAACTTTGGTTGTAGGTCTAAACAAACGTCGAAATGGCTAAACAATCATAAACAAACGAAAAGCATTCGATTTAACTATAGTTTATGATTGTTTAGCCATTTCCAACGTTTGCATACACCTATAACCAAAGTTATATAGGAATTCCATACAAACCCACCTTTGTTCCTATAACTTTGGATAACTTTGGTTGTAGGTCTAAACAAACGTCGAAATGGCTAAGCAATCAAAAACAAACGAAAAGCATTCGATTTAACTACAGTTTATGATTGTTTAGCCATTTCCAACGTTTGCATACACCTATAACCAAAGTTATATAGGAATTCCATACAAACCCACCTTTGTTCCTATAACTTTGGATAACTTTGGTTGTAGGCCTAAACAAACGTCGAAATGGCTAAACAATCATAAACAAACGAAAAGCATTCGATTTAACTATAGTTTATGATTGTTTAGCCATTTCCAACGTTTACATACACCTATAACCAAAGTTATATAGGAATTCCATACAAACCCACCTTTGTTCCTATAACTTTGGATAACTTTGGTTGTAGGTCTAAACAAACGTCGAAATGGCTAAACAATCAAAAACAAACGAAAAGCATTCGATTTAACTATATGGTAGTTTATGATTGTTTAGCCATTTCCAACGTTTACATACACCTACAACCAAAGTTATATAGGAATTCCATACAAACCCACCTTTGTTCCTATAACTTTGGATAACTTTGGTTGTAGGTCTAAACAAACGTCGAAATGTCTAAACAATCAAAAACAAACGAAAAGCATTCGATTTAACTATAGTTTATGATTGTTTAGCCATTTCCAACGTTTACATACACCTATAACCAAAGTTATATAGGAATTCCATACAAACCCACCTTTGTTCCTATAACTTTGGATAACTTTGGTTGTAGGTCTAAACAAACGTCGAAATGGCTAAAGAATCAAAAACAAACGAAAAGCATTCGATTTAACTATAGTTTATGATTGTTTAGCCATTTCCAACGTTTACATACACCTATAACCAAAGTTATATAGGAATTCCATACACACCCACCTTTGTTCCTATAACTTTGGATAACTTTGGTTGTAGGTCTAAACAAACGTCGAAATGGCTAAACAATCATAAACAAACGAAAAGCATTCGATTTAACTATAGTTTATTATTGTTTAGCCATTTCCAACGTTTACATACACCTATAACCAAAGTTATATAGGAATTCCATACAAACCCACCTTTGTTCCTATAACTTTGGATAACTTTGGTTGTAGGTCTAAACAAACGTCGAAATGGCTAAACAATCATAAACAAACGAAAAGCATTCGATTTAACTATAGTTTATGATTGTTTAGCCATTTCCAACGTTTACATACACCTATAACCAAAGTTATATAGGAATTCCATACAAACCCACCTTTGTTCCTATAGCTTTGGATAACTTTGGTTGTAGGTCTAAACAAACGTCGAAATGGCTAAGCAGTCAAAAACAAACGAAAAGCATTCTATTTAACTATAGTTTATGATTGTTTAGCCATTTCCAACGTTTACATACACCTATAACCAAAGTTATATAGGAATTTCATACAAACCCACCTTTGTTCCTATAGCTTTGGATAACTTTGGTTGTAGGTCTAAACAAACGTCGAAATGGCTAGACAATCATAAACAAACGAAAAGCATTCGATTTAACTATAGTTTATGATTGTTTAGCCATTTCCAACGTTTACATACACCTATAACCAAAGTTATATAGGAATTTCATACAAACCCACCTTTGTTCCTATAGCTTTGGATAACTTTGGTTGTAGGTCTAAACAAACGTCGAAATGCCTAAACAATCATAAACAAACGAAAAGCATTCGATTTAACTATAGTTTATGATTGTTTAGCCATTTCCAACGTTTACATACACCTATAACCAAAGTTATATAGGAATTCCATACAAACCCACCTTTGTTCCTATAGCTTTGGATAACTTTGGGTGTAGGTCTAAACAAACGTCGAAATGGCTAAACAATCATAAACAAACGAAAAGCATTCTATTTAACTATAGTTTATGATTGTTTAGCCATTTCCAACGTTTACATACACCTATAACCAAAGTTATATAGGAATTCCATACAAACCCACCTTTGTTCCTATAACTTTGGATAACTTTGGTTGTAGGTCTAAACAAACGTCGAAATGGCTAAAAAATCATAAACAAACGAAAAGCATTCGATTTAACTATAGTTTATGATTGTTTAGCCATTTCCAACGTTTACATACACCTATAACCAAAGTTATATAGGAATTCCATACAAACCCACCTTTGTTCCTATAGCTTTGGATAACTTTGGTTGTAGGTCTAAACAAACGTCGAAATGGCTAAACAATCATAAACAAACGAAAAGCATTCTATTTAACTATAGTTTATGATTGTTTAGCCATTTCCAACGTTTACATACACCTATAACCAAAGTTATATAGGAATTTCATACAAACCCACCTTTGTTCCTATAGCTTTGGATAACTTTGGTTGTAGGTCTAAACAAACGTCGAAATGGCTAGACAATCATAAACAAACGAAAAGCATTCGATTTAACTACAGTTTATGATTGTTTAGCCATTTCTAACGTTTACATACACCTATAACCAAAGTTATATAGGAATTTCATACAAACCCACCTTTGTTCCTATAGCTTTGGATAACTTTGGTTGTAGGTCTAAACAAACTTCGAAATGGCTAGACAATCATAAACAAACGAAAAGCATTCGATTTAACTATAGTTTATGATTGTTTAGCCATTTCCAACGTTTACATACACCTATAACCAAAGTTATATAGGAATTCCATACAAACCCACCTTTGTTCCTATAGCTTTGGATAACTTTGGTTGTAGGTCTAAACAAACGTCGAAATGGCTAAACAATCATAAACAAACGAAAAGCATTCTATTTAACTATAGTTTATGATTGTTTAGCCATTTCCAACGTTTACATACACCTATAACCAAAGTTATATAGGAATTCCATACAAACCCACCTTTGTTCCTATAACTTTGGATAACTTTGGTTGTAGGTCTAAACAAACGTCGAAATGGTTAGACAATCATAAACAAACGAAAAGCATTCGATTTAACTATAGTTTATGATTGTTTAGCCATTTCCAACGTTTACATACACCTATAACCAAAGTTATATAGGAATTTCATACAAACCCACCTTTGTTCCTATAGCTTTGGATAACTTTGGTTGTAGGTCTAAACAAACGTCGAAATGGCTAAACAATCATAAACAAACGAAAAGCATTCGATTTAACTATAGTTTATGATTGTTTAGCCATTTCCAACGTTTACATACACCTATAACCAAAGTTATATAGGAATTCCATACAAAACCACCTTTTTTCCTATAGCTGTGGATAACTTTGGTTGTAGGTCTAAACAAACGTCGAAATGGCTAAACAATCATAAACAAACGAAAAGCATTCGATTTAACTATAGTCTATGATTGTTTAGCCATTTCCAACGTTTGCATACACCTACAACCAAAGTTATATAGGAATCCCATACACACCCACCTTTGGTCCTGTAACTTTGGTTGTAGGTCTAAACAAACGTCGAAATGGCTAAAGAATCAAAAACAAACGAAAAGCATTCGATTTAACTATAGTTTATGATTGTTTAGCCATTTCCAACGTTTACATACACCTATAACCAAAGTTATATAGGAATTCCATACAAACCCACCTTTGTTCCTATAACTTTGGATAACTTTGGTTGTAGGTCTAAACAAACGTCGAAATGGCTAAACAATCAAAAACAAACGAAAAGCATTCGATTTAACTATAGTTTATGATTGTTTAGCCATTTCCAACGTTTACATACACCTATAACCAAAGTTATATAGGAATTTCATACAAACCCACCTTTGTTCCTATAGCTTTGGATAACTTTGGTTGTAGGTCTAAACAAACGTCGAAATGGCTAAACAATCATAAACAAACGAAAAGCATTCGATTTAACTATAGTTTATGATTGTTTAGCCATTTCCAACGTTTACATACACCTATAACCAAAGTTATATAGGAATTCCATACAAAACCACCTTTTTTCCTATAGCTGTGGATAACTTTGGTTGTAGGTCTAAACAAACGTCGAAATGGCTAAACAATCATAAACAAACGAAAAGCATTCGATTTAACTATAGTCTATGATTGTTTAGCCATTTCCAACGTTTGCATACACCTACAACCAAAGTTATATAGGAATCCCATACACACCCACCTTTGGTCCTGTAACTTTGGTTGTAGGTCTAAACAAACGTCGAAATGGCTAAAGAATCAAAAACAAACGAAAAGCATTCGATTTAACTATAGTTTATGATTGTTTAGCCATTTCCAACGTTTACATACACCTATAACCAAAGTTATATAGGAATTCCATACAAACCCACCTTTGTTCCTATAACTTTGGATATTGGATAACTTTGGTTGTAGATGTAAACAAACGTCGAAATGGCTAAACAAACATAAACAAACGAAAAGCATTCGATTTAACTATAGTTTATGATTGTTTAGCCATTTCCAACGTTTACATACACCTATAACCAAAGTTATATAGGAATTCCATACAAACCCACCTTTGTTCCTATAACTTTGGATAACTTTGGTTGTAGGTCTAAACAAACGTCGAAATGGCTAAACAATCAAAAACAAACGAAAAGCATTCGATTTAACTATAGTTTATAATTGTTTAGCCATTTCCAACGTTTACATACACCTATAACCAAAGTTATATAGGAATTCCATACAAACCCACCTTTGTTCCTATAACTTTGGATAACTTTGGTTGTAGGCCTAAACAAACGTCGAAATGGCTAAACAATCATAAACAATCGAAAAGCATTCGATTTAACTATAGTTTATAATTGTTTAGCCATTTCCAACGTTTACATACACCTATAACCAAAGTTATATAGGAATTCCATACAAACCCACCTTTGTTCCTATAACTTTGGATAACTTTGGTTGTAGGTCTAAACAAACTTCGAAATGGCTAAACAATCAGAAATAAACGAAAAGCATTCGATTTAACTATAGTTTATGATTGTTTAGCCATTTCCAACGTTTACATACACCTATAACCAAAGTTATATAGGAATTCCATACAAACACACCTTTGTTCCTATAACTTTGGATAACTTTGGTTGTAGGTCTAAACAAACGTCGAAATGGCTAAACAATCATAAACAAACGAAAAGCATTCTATTTAACTATAGTTTATGATTGTTTAGCCATTTGCAACGTTTACATACACCTATAACCAAAGTTATATAGGAATTCCATACAAACCCACCTTTGTTCCTATAACTTTGGATAACTTTGGTTGTAGGTCTAAACAAACGTCGAAATGGCTAAGCAGTCAAAAACAAACGAAAAGCATTCGATTTAACTACAGTTTATGATTGTTTAGCCATTTCCAACGTTTGCATACACCTATAACCAAAGTTATATAGGAATTCCATACAAACCCACCTTTGTTCCTATAACTTTGGATAACTTTGGTTGTAGGCCTAAACAAACGTCGAAATGGCTAAACAATCATAAACAAACGAAAAGCATTCGCTTTAACTATAGTTTATGATTGTTTAGCCATTTCCAACGTTTGCATACACCTATAACCAAAGTTATATAGGAATTCCATACAAACCCACCTTTGTTCCTATAACTTTGGATAACTTTGGTTGTAGGTCTAAACAAACGTCGAAATGGCTAAACAATCATAAACAAACGAAAAGCATTCGATTTAACTATAGTTTATGATTGTTTAGCCATTTCCAACGTTTGCATACACCTATAACCAAAGTTATATAGGAATTCCATACAAACCCACCTTTGTTCCTCTGGCGACGAGGATAAAAGTAATTTAGTTCGGAGTGCAACGTGTTCATAACCAACAAAATGGAAGCCGCAGTGAAAGCGCTACTCGAGCAGCAGCAAAAGCTTATGGTCGATTTATTAGGGAATCAAAGGAGTTGGATGGAATCCCAGTTATCCCTGCAAAGGCAAGCATTGCAACCCAAAACGGAGCAAAGTTCCGACGTACAATACCGGGCGACTCAATCATCAGTGCCGCCGTTTCCCCCCTTTGACAAAGGTAAAAGCACGTGGGAAGCGTTCGTAGTGCAGCTCGACCAACACTTTGCAGCATACAAAGTAGAGGATCCGGAGCAGAAGCGTGCATTCATGTTATCATGGATTGGGACGGAGACTTTCGAGTTGCTTACGAAACTTTTCGGTAGTGAACGCATACAGGAAAAGTCATACAAAGATCTCACGGGCAAGTTAGTAGAGCATTTCAAATCAAAAACGCATGTGCTGGCATCAAGGTATAAGTTTTTCAAATCACAAATGCAGCCCAACCAAACATATGGCGAGTGGATAGCCGAATTGCGAGGGTTAGCCCGTAAATGTAATTATGTATGTGCCAACGAAGGGTGCAAGAAGGAATTCGTCGACGAATTAATCAGGGATATAGTTGTTCTGAACACCCCCCACGAATCGGTTAGGAATAAAGCACTTCAGAAATCTAACCCAACCCTAGCAGATGTCATAGCAATAACAGAGGCACATGAGGCGGTGAATTCAGTGCAAGCTGTCACTAGTGTCGTTGGTAAGAAAACCAACAGTGAGGTATTTCAGCTCAAAGCGGGCAAAGCCGAAAGTTTCAGCGCCAAAAACGCAGGAATACGTGATAAACTCCAATCGTGTTCGGGATGCGGAACTCATCACCAACGAATACAATGCAAATTTCGCAACGCACAGTGTCGAAAGTGCAATCGTTTCGGTCACATTGCCCCAGTATGTAATTCCCAATCAGCAAAAAACAAGCAAAAGCAAAATAAACCATCAATGTCACCAATAAAGCAGGCGAATGCACATCGCCAAGGGACTATTGCTGCGCTGGACTTTATTTATGCTTTAAACGAGCCATCAGTTCTGAAGAGTAGCAATAAATACATTGTGAGGTTAACAATTAATGATATCCCAATTAAGTTCCAGATCGATTCAGGCGCAACTTGCTCAGTAATAGGAGCAAACATTTACAAGCAGCTCAACACCCCAACGCTCTGCCCGTGCAACCCAAGTAAGTTAATTGCCTTTGGAGGAAATGCAATCCCTGTATTGGGAACGCTGAATGTTGATGTAAAGTGGGGTATTTCGCAGAAGCAGCTTGCACTTATAGTTGCAAATATCAAAGCAGACAACGGCATTCTAGGCATGGACTGGATGGAAGCCCTAGGGTTGAGCATACAACAAGCAAACGCAATCAACGTCCTAGCCCCAGTCGGCAAGTCTACAGTAGACGGCCTACTTGCAAAGTTTGAAGGAGTTTTTTCGGACAAGCTCGGACACTGTAACTCATTCCAGGCCAAATTGCATCTGAAGGAGAACGCAATTCCTAAGTACTGCAAAGCCCGATCGTTACCTTACGCTCAAATGGATAAGTTCAAACAAGAAGCCGAACGACTTATCGAAGCTGATATTTGGAAGCCAGTAAGTTTCAGCAACTGGGCAGCACCCATTGTAGTTGTCCAGAAAAAGGATAGCACCATAAGAGTCTGTGGCGATTTCAAAGCACTCAACGCACAACTTGAAGTAGACCAACACCCGATTCCACGCATTGAGGAATTGCTACAGAAATTACGCGGAGGTCGCCTATTTTCAAAATTGGATCTTTCTGATGCCTATTTCCAAGTCGAGTTGGACGAGGCATCAAAGTCAATTATGGTCGTCAACACACCCCTAGGACTGTTTTCATACCAGCGATTGCCGTTCGGCGTAGCAAGCGCGCCTGCAATTTTCCAAAGGTTGCTGGAACAAGTGATTGCGGGTATCCCTCAATGTGTCAACTATTTGGATGATATAGTAATAACGGGATCAACTATCGAAGAACATATGGCAAACCTTCAGGAAGTATTCAGCCGACTACAGGAATACGGTTTCACCTGCAAAAGGAGTAAATGTACGTTCATGCAGCCGACGGTGGAGTATCTAGGTTACGTTCTCAATGAGAATGGAGTTGAACCGGCGCCTTCTAAAATCAAAGCTATAAAAGAACTACCCCGTCCAGCCAACTTAAAGGAGCTCCAAGCATTTCTAGGTAAAGTAAACTACTACAACAAGTTTATTAATAATTTCTCCCAGACAGCGGCACCGTTAAATAAGCTACGCAGTCTAAATGAAAAATTCGTATGGGGGAAGGAGCAAGAGAACGCTTTCAATAATCTCAAGCATCAAATATCAAGCGCACCTATGCTAACGCACTTCGACGAATCGCTCCCGATCATCCTTGCAACAGATGCATCTTCGCACGGCATCGGAGCTGTCATTTCGCACAAATTCCCTGACGGTACCGAGAAGCCAATTGCCTTTGCCTCCAAAACACTCGATGTTCATCAGAAGAGATATAGCCAAATCGAAAAGGAAGCCTTATCGATTGTTTATGGAGTCCGCAAATTTCACCAGTTTTTGTATGGGCGGCCGTTTATCCTCCTGACGGATCATCAGCCGCTCGTATCTATCTTTAGTCCAGATAAGCAGCTACCGACGGTCACTCTACAACGCTTACAGCGTTGGGCCCTCATACTAATGGGTTACAGTTACGAAATTCGGTATCGCCCTACAGCTAAGCATGCAAACGCAGATGCCTTATCGCGGTTACCAGTTGGACCTGATCCTGAATTTGATGCGGACGACGAATGCTGTTTCCAGCTTGACGCCAAACAGGAGATACTAGACTTCCCGCTAAATGCTAAGCACCTTCGGAATATGACAAGGAAGAGCAGCAGCCTGCAGAGAGTTCGTCAATTCATCGAGGCCGGTTGGCCCGCACAGCTGACGGCGGCGGATAAAGAGCTGAAGCCGTTCTTTGATCGACGACTATCTCTAAGCCTTGAGGAGGATATACTACTATTGCAGACCAACTATACGCGTGTCGTGGTTCCGGAATTGGCACGAAAGAAGGTTTTAAGCTTACTTCACGAAGGACACTGGGGTATGACGCGTATGAAGCAGCTGGCGCGAAGGTACTGCTGGTGGCCCCGTATTGATGCCGACATCGAGGAAGCGGTTAAAAGCTGTCGAATTTGTCAACAATACAGCAACTATAACCCACCACAAGAATTTACTAGCTGGCCAGTTGCCGAACGTCCTTGGGAACGCATCCATCTGGACTTTGCAGGTCCATTCCTAGGGTCAACTTGGCTCCTATGTGTCGATGCTTTCTCCAAGTACCCATTTGTCGTAAAGCTGCAACAAGCCACAGCCTCAGCAACCATCGATGCCCTCCGCGCAATATTCGTACATGAAGGACTTCCGGACAGCATTGTGTCTGATAATGGAACTCAATTCACATCGCGCGAGTTTCAGAACTTCTGTACTAGTCAAGGTATTCGGCACCGCACAACGGCACCGTTCCACCCTGCATCAAATGGCGAAGCCGAGCGCTTCGTACGCACGTTCAAGCAATCCTTAACCAAAATAGTTGAAG